>OV121116.1:3124325-3312810 GCA_921293315.2 Nemurella pictetii
TTCACTTCCGGCCGACCCCTTGTGCAGATCTAAACGCTTACCTGCGTGTTTGCCGTGCGCAGTGACCTGTATGGGCGGAAAAGATTTTCTTGGGGGTTGAGGGGCAATTGTCTAGTTATTAAAGACAATTGTCCCAACACACCCCTTTAGTTTCTGCTTCGCTCAAAACAGGAGGCTGGGGGCTAATCCACCCCCAGTCAATCGGCTCGCCTGGAGTTGTATAGCTTCACGCGTGGATGAGGAGGGGGGCACCGGTGGCGTGATGGGTGTTGCTGGGCCCCACCAGTTGCGGTCACTCGCGACTCGGCAGTCCTCCTGACTATATCCCCCGGACAACCCCGGCGTCCCAGTGGGACGTCCCCCTGGTTGGGCTCCGTGGTGGGCAGGGATCCGGGGGACGAATTAACTTCCATATACATGGATCCTAAAACCCCAAACCCCCCCCATAATCCAAAGAAGCGCCTGCGCCCTCTTTTGGAGGATGCAATTTTGTTAAAGGATGTGGTGGCTCCCAGGAGTGTCGAGCCACTTTTTCTAATTCTAAAGTTGGATAGTGGCAAATCCTTCCGAACTGTCTCGCCCTTCGCGCAGAAGCGCGGACTTTTGCTTCTCGCAGGCGATGTGAAAAGCTCAAAGTGCCTTCGCGATGGCACTCTACTAGTTGAGGTAGCTAACAGTGAGCAGTCACTGAAACTGCAAGCGGCAACTTCTTTCGACACCATGCCGATCACAGTGACTGCTCACAGGTCCTTAAATACATCAAAGGGAGTGATTTTTAGTTTTGATCTTCAGGACCTTCCGACTGAAGAACTGAAAAAAGAACTTTTATGCCAAGGCGTCACTGACGTTTATCGAGTGATGAGTAAGAAGACCGGTGTCTTGAAGCCAACACCATTACTCATCCTCACCTTCGGCACACCAAAACTACCAGAGTGTATCTTTGTCGGCTACCTGCGTCTGCCTGTGCGACCGCACATTCCAAATCCTCTGCGATGCTTCACCTGCCAGATGTTCGGCCATTCCAGCTTCGATTGTAAGCGAAAGCCCATCTGTGGGAAGTGTGCCAAGGAGGACCACGAGACGGACGCGTGCAGCAACAGCTTCCACTGTGCTAACTGCTCGGCAGCCCACCCTGTGTGGCAGGGGCGGATCTAGACACCACTCATGGTTGGGGCGATTAAGCTGGGGGGGGGGGGGGGGGGGGGGGCGAAAAATTGCGACGTCAAGGTCTCTCAATGAAGCAAATCTACGCGTTTCAGGCAATACACAGGCACTAAAGCTAGGACCTAAGATATTCATGTTTGAATGGTTATTACGTTTTTTGAAGAAAGTTTTTCTACTAAACTGACTAAACTATATATTGTAATGTAGTATAATACAATTTCTTTCTCCATTAAAAATCAAATTTACAAATTTCAGCCAAACCATGGACATGATTTTGAAATGCACTCAGGGATGAGGAGTTTACCGGATTCATGGGGGGGGCGATCGCCCCTATCGCCCCCCCCCCCCCCCCTGGATCCGCCACTGCTGTGTGGTCCCGCGACTGCCCACAGTGGAAGTTGGAGCGGAAAATCGTGGAGATTAAGACGATTGAAAACATTTCTCTGTTCGAAGCAAGAAAACGCTTCAACACCCAGAATGGCCTCGGTCCAAAATCTTTTGCCAAAGCCGTGGACTCGGGCGCTGCTGTCTCGGCGGAGACGGCTCGTTTGCAGGCCATGGTAGAAAAACAACTGCAACTCTCCGCCGAGCAGGCCAAGCGCCACGAGGAGATGGAGGAACGCCACAGGCAAGAGATCGAGGCCATGAAGAAAGATTTGGAGGCTAAGAACAGAGAAATTGAATCGTTAAAACTACAGATTACTGAACTCCACGAAAACCGCACGCTCCAGCTGCACCCTTCCAAGGGAAGGCAGGCTGAGGCCAGCACCTCGAGGAAGGCGAGGGAAATAATCACCTTCCATCCCAACACCACCGGTAGCTCCACGTCCACCTCCCTGTCTACCAGGAAGGATGGAATGGAGGTAGACCCTACCGACACGTCGCCGAACACCTGGCAGACGGTGAAGGGAAAGGAGAAGGAGAAGGTGAAAGAGAAGGGAAAATCCTAACTCCAACAAAATGCCAGACATCATTCAGTGGAATGTGAGAGGATACACTACAAGAGCACCCGAGGTCAGACAACTAGTGTCGTCAAAAAGCCCCCTTGTCTGTTGCTTCCAGGAAACCCACCTGAAGCCATCAGACAAGCCACTCCTGAAGGGCTATGACTTCTATCGTTACGACCACACAGGTGGACAGAGAGCTCAGGGGGGAGTTGCAACGGCCGTCCACAACAGTATCCACTCGGAGACTGTTGTGCTGACCACCACCCTCCAGGCCGTGGCTGTGAAGGTTTTCCTTCCCAGCCCCCTACACATATGCAACATCTACCTCCCCCCTGATAGTGTCGTTACCCAGCAATCCATCGACCATCTCATGGACCAGTTACCTCAACCCTTTCTATTGGTTGGTGATTTCAACGCTCACAACCCCCTGTGGGGTAGTCTCAGCACCAATCAGAAAGGTACACTGGTGGAAGACACTATCAGGCTTCGCAATGTGGTCCTGTTGAATAACGGCAGTAACACCCACTTTACTGCATCAACAGGATCACTCTCTGCGATTGACCTGACTCTCTGTTCACCCTCCCTCGCTCTTGACACTGAATGGTCTGTGCACGACGATTTATGTGGAAGTGACCACTTCCCTATCTTCATTAAACTGTCGGGGATCCCTTCTCTACCACCCAGACACCCAAAGTGGATTCTAAGACGGGCTGACTGGTCACTTTTCAGTGATCTTGCCACTTTCGAAGAGGCTGTCCCCGAGGATATCGATTCTCACGTGGACGGCTTCACGGAGGTGGTAATTCATGCAGCCGAGAATTCCATTCCGCGGTCGTCTGAAAAACCCTACCGTCTCCCCGTCCCGTGGTTCACTTGTGAATGCAAGTTGGCCATCAGGGCGAGACGGAGGGCCCTCTCCTTCTTCATGTCGCATCCGACCCAAGAAAACCTGATCGCCTTCAAGAGATCAAGAGCTAAGGCTCGGAGAACAATCACTGAGGCCAAGAGAGTGTCGTGGCGGGCCTATGTATCGACCATCACGGCCCGCACGCCGTCGTCCAGGGTATGGGACAAGGTTCGGAAGTTGTCTGGCAGATCAACTTTCCGTCCCATATCCGGACTGATGCGTGACGGGCTGTTGCAGTCCACGGGCCCGGCCATCGCCGACACTCTCGGTTCTCACTTTTCGAAAGTCTCCAGCTCGGAGAATTACACCGCATCCTTCAAGCGGGTCAAGCAGGTAGCCGAGCAGCAAGGTCTTGTCTTCCGAAGTAAGAACCAGGAAACTTACAACCTGCCCTTCAGCGACTGGGAGCTGGACTCCGCGCTTAGAGCCGCCAACGACACTTCACCTGGCATCGATATGATCCATTACCAGATGATCAAACATCTGAGTAAAAGCTCACGATCATACATGCTTCGGATGTTGAACAGAGTCTGGCTCGAGGACAGTTTCCCAGCTCGTTGGAGGGTGGCGATTGTCATCCCCATCCTGAAGCCGGGCAAAGACAAGACTGATGCTGCTAGCTACCGCCCAATTGCCCTTACAAGCTGCCTATGCAAGATCTTGGAGCGAATGATCAACGCTAGGCTTATGTGGCATTTGGAGAAGAACGGCCAACTCTGTGCTGAGCAGTCTGGTTTCAGGCGAAACCGCTCCGTCACAGATAACTTGACCCAGCTTGAAGGATTGATCCAGGACAGTTTCCTCACAAGGAAACACCTGATCGCGGTGTTTTTCGATCTCGAGAAGGCGTACGACACGACGTGGAAGTACGGCATTTTACAGACCATCCACAAGTGGGGTATTCGTGGCCACTTGCCCCACTTTGTGCAGAACTTCATGGCTGATAGGTCTTTCCACGTTCGTGTCGGAAACACTCTCTCGTCGGCTTTCGATCAAGAGAACGGAGTGCCGCAGGGCTGTGTCCTCAGTGTTACCCTGTTTGCGATCGCCATCAACTCCATCACGACGTGCATCCGAACTCCGGTTCGTGCATCGCTCTACGTTGATGATTTGGCGATCTTCCACCAAACAGGGAACCTGAACTCGGCTCAGCGGCAGCTCCAGCTAACGATCAACCGATTGGAGAGTTGGGCGGATCGACATGGCTTCAGATTCTCCTCGTCGAAAACAACATGCATGCATTTCAGTCGCCATCGTCTATTTCATCCTCATCCTGTCTTGACGTTGGCAAACCAGGTGCTGCCTTTCTCAGAGTCAACCCGCTTCCTCGGAATAGTATTTGACGAGAAGCTCACCTGGTTACCACATCTCCATCAACTCAAAGACAAGTGCTTGAAGGCAATGAACATCCTGAAGATCTTGAGCGGTACATCCTGGGGAGCCGAAAGAACGTCCATGCTCCGCCTCTACCGCTCTCTCATAAGATCCAAATTAGACTTTGGCTGCACTGTTTATGCATCGGCGAGGAAATCGTATATCGGCATCCTGGATCCAGTGCACAACGCTGGTATCAGGTTGTGTACTGGCGCGTTTCGCACAAGTCCTATCGTCAGCCTGCATTGTGAGGCCGGGGAGGCTCCGCTTAAGATCAGGCGTGACTACCTTCTTGCCAGCTACGTAGCCAAGCTACGTGGCATGCCAAAACACCCGGCATACAGGTCTGTGTTCGCTCCGCCAAATGTTGTTCTTTACAGCACCAGGCAAAAAGCAACCAGACCTGTTGGCATCAGAGCAAAAGAGCTCCTGGCCGCATTTGGAATGGACCTACCACCTGTCCTTCCTGTCGGAATCGGTCGTGTGGCTCCCTGGACAACATCCCAGCCTGTGTGCCTGATGCAACTCGCTCAGCACACCAAGGCCCAGACGAGCCCGGCCGTGTTCCGACAGCTGTTCTTCAGCATTTGCGACCAGTACCCTCAACACTGCAGGATCTACACTGACGGATCAAAGGACAATGAGTCCGTGGGGTGTGCCTTTGTCATCGACAACACAAGCGTGTGCTTTAAGCTCAGTCCTCTCTGTAGTGTCTATACAGCAGAGTTGTTTGCGATTCTCAAGGCCCTTGAACATATCAAGCGTGCCAATCGCAAACAATTTCTTATATGTTCCGACTCTCTGAGCTCCCTCCAAGCACTATGTCAGGCATTCCCCACGGACCATCTTGTGCAAACCATCCAGGATAAACTTGGCGCACTATGCTTGGTCGGCAAAGAAGTGTTGCTCTGTTGGCTTCCAGGCCATGCAGGAATTGCTGGCAATGAGATGGCCGACAGAGCAGCTAAGGACGCCACGACAAAAGCCGATGTTGACTACACAGCTGTCCCTGTGAGTGATCTTAAAGCCGCCTTCAGGGCCGAAACAAAGAAGTGCTGGCAATCATCATGGGACACTGTGTTAGTCAACAAACTGAAGCCCATCAAGGCAACTATCGACCCCTGGCAATCTTCTGCCCGACACACTCGACGCGAGGAGGTTGTAACAACGAGGTTGCGCATCGGTCACAGCCCGCTCACCCACGTCTTCATCCTGAAGCGCGAAGAGCCACCGATGTGCACCTCCTGTGATCAACCTCTCTCGATCAAACATCTCCTTGTCGAGAGTGCCGTTCACAGGCAACTGCGTAACACCCTGCAGATTCCCGGAAGTTTGCCAGAGGCGTTGGGAGACAACGCCGTGTCGATAGATCGAGTCATACGATTTTTAATTAAAACTGACTTTTTTAAACTTATCTAGTTTTTAGTAAGTTTTTAAAGCAGTTTATGTTCCAGGCGCAAGTATTTATAAAAACTGCGTCTGGACATGACAACTGGTTTTTTAGCATTGTTTTTATTTGCTTTTTAACCCTTGACAATATTTTACCCATCTAACTTGACTCAATTTTATTTGTTTTTTAGTTGGAGAGTTATTTTTTATTGTCTTTGTTGTCTTTTTAATTTTAAATTAAGACTGCCATTTTACTAACAGATCTATTTTAGAGAAGTTTTAAAATCAGTCTTAAATTCCTGGCGCAGGTATTTATAAAGAATGCGTCAGGAAATAATAACTAGTTTTTTAATCTAGTTTTTCATTGCTTTTTAACCCATGACAATATTTTATCAAACTGATCAATAGAGTAATCTATTTTTTTTAGTTGATACATTTTTTGTCATCTGACCGGCGCAAATAGCCAAAGCTGCTGACGCGCCGTTAAGCCCACACAATTCAATTCATCGATGACGCCTTGGCTTAAAAGCTCTTTTTTGATCTCTTCGGCTGAAAAGTCCTGTAGATCGAAGCTGAAAATAACTCCCTTTGAAGTGTTCAGGGATTTGTGTGCAGTCACAGATATCGGCATGGTGTCGAATGACGTTGCCGATTGTAATTTGAGCGACTGCTCACCGTTTGCAACTTCTACTAGGAGCGATCCATCCCGAAGGCATTTGGAGCTCTTAACATCGCCAGCGATAAGCAACAATCCGCGCTTCTGCGCGAAAGGCGAGACAGTGCGGAAAGATTTGCCGCTATCCAATTTTAAAATGAGGAAGAGTGGTTCCACACTTCTGGGAGCCACTACATCCTTTATCGAAATCATATCCTCTAACAGAGGACGAAGACGCTTTTTCGGATTAAGGGGGGGGTTTGGGTTTTTAGGGTCCATATGAATGGATATAAATTCATCCCCCGGAGCCCTGCCCACCACGGAGCCCAACCAGGGGGACGTCCCACTGGGACGCCGGGGTTGTCCGGGGGATATAGTCAGGAGGCACCGGCAGTCGCGAGTGACCGCAACTGGTGGGGCCCAGCAACACCCATCACGCCACCGGTGCCCCCCTCCTCATCAACGCGTGAAGCTATACAACTCCAGGCGAGCCGATTGACTGGGGGTGGATTAGCCCCCAGCCTCCTGTTTTGGGCGAAGCAGAAACTAAAGGGGTGTGTTGGGACAATTGTCTTTAATAACTAGACAATTGCCCCTCAACCCCCAAGAAAATCTTTTCCGCCCATACAGGTCACTGCGCACGGCAAACACGCAGGTAAGCGTTTAGACCTGCACAAGGGGTCGGCCGGAAGTGAAGACAGGAAAGTGTAGGATAGATAAGAGACAGCAATAAGGTAAGGCTCGAGAACTCCCTGTGCAGGTCACCAGTCACCAGACATCGCTGGAGCTCACAACGACTGACAAATTAACCGAATCAAATCCGTGTTTGTAGCAGAGTCGTCAATGGGGGGAACCCCGCCGCTGTCGCAGAAGACAGACGGTTGGTTCGGGAGGTGGCAAAAGATATGAAGTAAGAGGGGAGATGAAGAAAAGATGGTGAAATGAAAGGTGGGGAGAGAAAGAGCGCCAGATCCTCCCTAGACCGAAGTCCGGGTCCCGCGACAACGACGGGGTGGGCTAGTCTTGGTCTGGACCCTCACCGACAGCCTGTCCGGCATAGGAGACCTTGCCGGGAGTAACAACTCCCGCCGGCATGGCCTGTCGGATCATCGGGCCGCGCAAACCCCTTCACCACGTTAAGGTGCTAGCCTCGAAGGGGCCATGTGCTCAGCCTCTACCTGACTACCTATACTTTTTTCAAGCAAGACGAAATTGGGACTTGTAAAAATTTCAGGTTGACGGTTTTCAGTGTCGAGAGGTGTACATTGCAACTGCTCTGACAAGTGACAGTGCTGCCAACCCAGGCATGCTACAAGTCCTTTTTTATTTTTTCCTAATATTGTTACGATGAGATTAGCATGAAGGGCTGAAATACAACTCGCTTGGCTAAGTGAGAGGTCGTAACTTGCCGGGATCTTAAATGAGGGCACAGGCTTCTCCAAAATGTTACTAATGTTTAATTCCGAAAAGTACTATTGCTTACCCCAGATCCCGGAACAGCCTGAACAGCAGCGCCCATCGCCCGACCTGTCCCCTCGGTCGCTGGTTCCTTTCTCTCTCAAACCCTGGCCAACACGAGCACACGTCAGACATTCGGATATTGCTGACGCTGACCCGAAACATTCCTCACCTGTCAGCGACAGCTCACCTAAGCCACGAAATGCACCCATGCATTTCGCAACACTCCCCCACCTTAGATGAAATCGTCCCGATTTCGGTAACTGTTAGATCCAAGGGAGGGGATCTCACTCAGGATTTGAGCTCCAAAAGCCCCCTCACGACCAAGACCAACCCACCCCCACAATTGGATAGCATAGATTCTAAATTCACAAAATATTTCCCAAACCACACCTTCCTCAAGCCTCTCCAAAACAAACAAATCAAGTATTAACTCAAACAGGTAGATAGGTTTCAACAGTACAAGAATCTGCTGACTAAGCATGTTCACATTTCCTGCACTCCATTACCACACAAGCTCGCACATCAGCACATTTTTACGATCAGCCTAATTTTGTAACATTCCTAAAGCAAATAACACGTCCTTTTAACTTAATAAAAAAATATATAAAATCTATTAAACCGAATCCATATCCTCTTACCCCCAAAAAAGCATACTGAATATAAATAAATAGACACAAATTACAGTCACACCGAGTTCATGGCACTGGTCTTCTTATCCGCTTGATCGTCCGCCACGGTTGAATGTCCCACCGCCCGGATCGAAGATTCTGCAGCCGCTGTTGCACCAGCACACTAAAACACTTTTGCTGCATTGTCCGATCTCGTTGCCAGTCCTCGATGATTCTACTGAAATCACGATTGATTGAACTCCTCCCTGTGCCACTTTCTCTCTGATCTCTTCGGCCCGTTTGGGTCCCTCCCAAATCTCAACCCGGTCAGCTTCAACCCTTAGCAAGGCCGCAGAAACCACAGTGATTGGTGAACAAGTGCTAAGAATCGTCTTCGTGTCAATCGTCTCAAATTCCAAGAAATCCGCATGATGCCAAACAATTTCCTCGACATCTTGCTGGAAACCAATAAGCTCAGGTCTATCCTGAACGTCGACAACTTCAATCTTCACCCATTCTTCAGCCTCGGAGAACACAGTCGCGGGAAAACACGCGACAGTCCAGGCGTCCGAATAGGTAGCCACCACGGCCGTGCCGTCCACTTGGTCCTCTTCGACGACTTGCTCCGTTCCGCAAAGTCCCGTCCAGTCGATGAAGGACCCTGGCTGCCTAGTCTTCCTTCACGACCTCCCCCGGACTCCCTCGGGCTGTCCTGCGTGTCCGTGGTGATGTTTCTTGACGTTGTCGCGCTCGGCGTGAACAGAGTCGTCTCCCCGTGCACTCCTTGTCCTCCTTCCGCCAAGTCCCCCAGCCGACTGTGCCTCATGAGCATAGACTTTTGCACCCTCTCTAAATTTGCCAAAAGATTTTCCACCGAGGAATTGTCCAACATGATAATTTTTTCCAGCAACTCCGGAACCAACCCCTTGATGACATGCCGCGTCCTCCTTTTTTCTGACATCGCCTGGTCCACCCTAGGGCAAAGCCATAACACATCCCATGTGTACGACTGATATGTCTCTAAAGGGTCCTGCAGTCTGTCCTCAAGTTCCTGTTCCCATTGCTCTTCATGATCAGCCCCCAAAAACGCACGCAAAAATGCTGCCTTGAGATCTGCCCAGATCTGCCCCATGGTCCTCCCCACTCACCTCCGGATGCCCGCGCTCGTACACATCGTACCACCTGAGCGGCGTTCCATCCAAAAAACACGGGAATAAATTAATTCTGTCCTCGATCCCCAAACCCTTTGCTGAAGCTGTCCTTTCAAAAACCCATAACCACTCATCGACCGTGTCGACCCCCTCGACAAATTTCCGAAATTTCACCTCCGAACCCATTTTAGTATCTCCCTACGAACCAGCAAACCAATTTTTCCCCAAGTTTAAATTTTGAAAAACCCTCATTTAAATTTTGAGTGCCCCTGTTTCAATTTTGAATGCCCCCATTTTACCTTAGATTATTTAAACCGAATTAATGCCCGGTGCCTCAACCATTTGTTACGATGAAATTCGGATACACAGGCAAGTATGTTTAATGCCCGGCACCTCAACCATTTGTGACGATGAATTTACAGGCACAAATTTCCAAAATTTGGTTTATAGACTGCCACGTTTCTTTTATATTGTTCTTTCCTTTATCAAAGACATCCTTTAAATATTAACTTTTTGCCTTCATAACTTGCTTGTTCACCTCGTTTCTAAACTTTTTATAATCATCTCGGTAAACATTTTTTAATGAATTCTTACAATTTCTCCACCTTTTAAATAGTAAATCCCTCTCATGTAATACTTTTAATAATGCTGGCGTTACCCAATTTTTTATTTGTCTTTTCTTATTCTGCTTGTCACTTTGGAAGTAAGTCGCATGATCTTAACAATCCCTAAATATTGTACAGATGCTTTCGTACAGGGTGCTAGATTCTGAAATGTATAATAATTTGTTCCAATCTGCTAAATCCAATTTGTGCTTAAGTTTTTTTTCATTTAATTTCTTTTTATATACCACAGGTTCATCTATAATCTCATTACTTTTCTTATCATTGTGGTTGAAGTAAATGTCAACAATCACCATATAATGATCGGTAAGATTCGTTGTATATATGGCTGATCGAATTAGTTTCTGTACACCCCTTATTAATATATGGTCCAAACAAGTTTCCGTGATATTGTCCAATTTAAACTCCTTTCGAGCTGGTCCACTTATGCATTTATGAAAGCCGCTTCCGACCAGTATATTCTCATAAGATATCACCGAATTTAACGCATTATCTAGTGGATCATTATCTAGTGGGATTCATATCTCCCATGATTATGAGATTGCCACTGTGGTGATATGTAACAAATTTTTCAATTTCTTTTATAAAATCCTTTTTGTTTGTGCTTGGTGGTCTGTATACCGCTAATATTGAAACTTGCACATTATTATTTATTTTTATCGCTCCATGAATTCCCTCAAAATACTCGAAGCCCGTAGGACATACCTCAAAATGAAAACCTTTTTTAACAATCAATAATAATCCTCCTCCTCTCTTATTTTTTCTAATTTTGTGAAATGAATTGTAACCTTGAAGTTGGAAGAGATCCATTTGACTTACTTCCTTTATGTTTATTTCACTAAGTACCAAGCAATCCACCTTCCCACTTTGATTTTGAATTAACACATTGAGTTCATCCCAATTTTTTCTCAGTGATCTTAAATTAATGTGAAACAGCGTCAGTCCAGCTGCATCATCCATCCATTTATCCAGATCATCAATTTCATCACATTTTACTTTATCATCACTTATGCTAATTGCTACCCAATCAACCATTCAATCAACTAATGGGCAGACAATTTTTCTATGTCAGTAAAGGAATTTACACATATGACTTGCTGGGTTTTCTCGTTTTTACGAGCGAATATTTTTCCTTGCTTATACCAGACGAATTTAAAATTATTTGTCTTAGCTTCAAACTTAGCCCTCCACAATAACTCACGGTAATAGGGGGACAGGTTTTCGTTTATGTAGATGTGTTTATCAGATGTGTTATTCGCCACTTGATTGTTTGTGATTACGGCCAGTCGCCTATTTCGTATAATGAGGTCCCTCTTGCTGCGCGACGCTAGCTACACTATTATCTTCCCAGGCCGGTCAGCTCTACGAGAAGGCAAGCGATGAGCCGCGTCGATGTCACTCGCGGCAAGTTGGATATTTAGTAGATTTGCCGTTTTTCTAACAATCTCGACTACGTCTTCCTGATCTTCCTGCAGTACGTTGTCCAGTTCCGGATTCCTGTTTCTTCCATATTGTTCTAACGCGTTCACTTGAGTAGTTAGGTTCTCAATTATTCTATCTCTCTCGTCATCCTGTTTTTTAAGTGATTCCACTGTGTCTTTCAGTGCTTTGAATTCAAGTGAAAATTCTTCTCGAAATCTTTGTAATTCGTCTTGCACAATTTTGAAATTTCAACGAATCTCGCTTTGTAATTCAGTAATGAGCTATTGATTGCACTGTCTTCAAAATTGAAGGACGTGGTCGCTTCACTGTTCGGCGTGTTGCTCAATGGTGGAGTGTTTGTTTTGCACGCAGTACAACGCCAGGAATTTTTGCTATCTAGAGATTTAGCAGCGTACGAAGATTTTGTTATTCCCGAACACTTAAAGTGATATATTCGATTACAACCAGTACAGTCAATGTGCTCGGCTTTCGGAGCCAACGCACTTGCACACTTTCCGCAGTTCATAACCTATTAGTATAACGTATCGTATTTTTAGACTGATTCTGTGAGAGCTGTAGAGCACGTCCGTTCTCTATGGCTGACCTAACCTAACATCATCTAAAAGCTCCGAAAATTTGAAATGTTCCGACCTGAAAATGTTTTTTTTTTGTTTCTGGTCATATATAGGCCAAATTTGCAGAATTTCACAAATTAATTTACTCGTCTTAGTGTTGAGACAAAGCGTGCCGAGGTTGGCGACGTGTCTACCAACGGATTGTTCGGGGCGAGCTATAAGGCGGTTGTGCGTCTTAACTTTAAACGACGCCTGACGCAGCTACGTGGCGTCGGATTTCGTGGATTTATTAGAATAATGATTCGAGGAAAAAACCTATAGGTACAAACAATACAAGTTTCGTGCTTCAATTCTACCAAAATGCGCACACATGTATACTTTCAAGGATCGCCCGATCTATTACCAGCATCCTTTCACCTCCGCATTAGGGAACGCTGCAGTGCGGTGCAGTGCGGTTTCAAAATCCGTGAAGATCCGCACGGGGGCCAGCGTCTGCGATGCCAATTCATTTACCACATAGAGCAGGAGCTGCTCGTTGGCCGCTGTGTTTCGCTTGGCCATCAAGGCATACACAACCGGGATCGCCAGTTAAACAGCGGCTCATATAATTTTCACTTGAATATACAAATTAACAAGGCGATAGCAAGATATAAATAATAAATTTTGATCAAATCTTACCACGGACTGTTTCATGACGTGAATCGTACAAAGTTGGCACGCTTCTGGTTTTCGTGGCACAACGTCGAAAGTACCGTCTATGTGGATCTCTGGCCCCCCTGCAAGAAGCTGGGCGCAGAGACGTCTCGACGCCAAAACCACGGTGGCACCCCCTATCGGGTCCTCTAGCACGGTTTGACACAGAGGCTCCGGACTTGGCCCCAAGATCATGGCAAATCTTGGCTGCCAAACTGGACTAAGCAGGGCCTGGCTAAACAATTGTAGCGTAGCGGGAACGGGAGGTCGCGCGCGCTGCTGCTTGAATGCGGTTCAGGTGGGTCGCAAAGTTGCAAAACTGACCACGGCAGCTGCCGCAGGAAATCTGAAATATAATTTTGTTGCGTTAAGACTCATTTCGTTTTGTGCCCTACGCCCTAATCCTATAACTGTGTGTTAACGATATGAGAATACCTATCTACCTGAATAAAAACACGTATGAACATGTGCAAAAATCTAAATTTTGAGCTTCTAGTTTCAGGAGACCTTTGTAAAACCTACTATCTCAATTTTAGCGTAACATGGGGGTATTTTTTTAAGCGTTCGGCGTTTAAAATTAATTAGTAGAGCTTAAAGTGTAGGAGCTTTCAACGTTTGTAGTGTGTTACATTTAAAAACTTTAAAAAAGTATTTTTACCATCTCTGGCTGTCTGACTGTCTGTCATTCTGACTGACGAACATAAGCTCGGGAACCGTATGTCGCACGAATATGAAACTTCAATGGGGCTACGCTTCGTCCAAACACACCCAACGCAGTAATTTTCATCATCCCGACTGGCACCCAACGCCCACCACCCTCCTTTTAGAGGATAAAATCACCTGCCAAACTTTTTAATTGACATTATGAGCTTATTTGTTTCCATGGAAACAAATTCAAAGTATATGGTCAGGGTAACTGGATCCAAAAAACGACGCTGCTCAGATTTAAACACCATGGGAACGGAAGTCACACTTATTTTAAATTATCAATTTAAAGTGTCACTAACGTTATTCCAGTTTCGATAAAAGTTCTTGCAATTTAAGTAACTTTAGACAGCCAGACAGACAGACAGACAGACACCACTTCATTTATATATATAAGGATGGTTCAAAAAAAAATACAAAACCATGCTCTTACCAGATTGGATTAGGAAATAACTAACTCAAAACATGTATTATTATCCCATAAGTTAACACGGCGGTCTTTAAATTAGCAGTGTAGTTTTGACTTCAAATAAACACAGCTCTTCCGAATGACCATAAAAAATCTAAAAAATATGTCATAGCAAGACTTTATCGTTTTATAATCTTTTATCCGTTTCACCCGTGTCACAAGATTATTTTCTGAGACATTGGAGGATTAAGACTTGAATGCGCTAATTATGATCGCGCTCATATGACGTTCGTAACAAATTCCAAATCAACTTTTATGAACTTGTGTCAAATTATTTTTACATTAAAATGGGATTCCAATGTTTTAAATCAAGTGGCGTTGTTCCGGGGGGAGGGGGCGGTTCCGTGTGGTGTTCCAAAGCGATTAATCCAATTGTGTTCTGAGCACGTGGTAAGAAATTAAGCTTGAACACCACCATGCACGAAAATTTGCTTATTCGACGAGGAGCTGCGGCCGCCGCGCGGTCTGGCTCCCAACGTGACCTTCACCGTGACCAACTAACAACAATACGTGTGCTGCGCTTGCAGTGCATGGATACCGACCGTGGAAATGAAACCATTTCTTGTATCAAAGTATTTCTCGTTTTTCTGTTGAAACTATATGCCACGTGTTAGTAGACCGATTACATTGTTGCCGATATGTGTGTTCCTCGCTGTGCGAGGCTTTGGTAATCCTGAGTTCGAGGAATCGCCTGTTGCCAGCCAGGCGGCAAGCTTTCTGACAGATTTGGGAATGGGAATAGAATTTGTCACGAGCTACATGGTTTTTTAGTTCTTAAGGCGGTTCTAGCAAGACGCTATGTATAACGGGGCATAAGTCCGTCTCTCTCTAATCTGGTTGATTATACAAACATTGTTGTGGTTTCGTGACACTCCATAGAAGATTTAAAAATTTAATTGCCTTTTAGCAAAGGATTAGAGCTTATATGAAAAGCTATCAAGTGATCAGCAGTCTTTTGCACTTGCTTATTGCATGAGCGTTGAAAAGCTTAGTTATAAGCTTATAACGTATAAATTGTGTTTATAAACAACTTAACTGTCGCACTGATTACGAGTGCGAGCCAAGATCGCGAGACATTCAAGGGCGGTGTCGATTTCAGCCAGGTATTGGTTTTACGGGTTAAATTTTGTGGCGATAGCATTGCCCAAACCAATAACACTAGATTATTGAAAATCAGACTACAAACCAATCGTAACATTCTTCAACTGCTCGTCTTTTCAAAATTCTTCTATGACGTTTCTAAGACTAGTATTTCGTGAAAACAAAATGCAGACGGTGACAAAAATAATTCCACTAAACAGCCCTTGGCTCAAAATGACTTGCTTGATAGCCCACACCTAGGAGCAAGGTGTTGGCGAGGCTGTGAAAAAGTTTCGTATTTCTATCTACAACCGTTACTCTGATGCTATCGCCAGAAATCTAACCCTTTTAAATGCGTGTATCTCAGTGAAATTTGGGTTTGAGCATGATTTTTTGATAAATCCTGCACTTTGGTGTTATACTTTTTCAGGTTCAAAGGTTATTTCCTTTCAAAACTGCATATTTCGAAGTTTGGGTCTTATGGCCCGTTATACATAGCGTCTTGGTAGAACAGCCTTAAAGAAATACTTGCTCTCCTGCAGAATGGCCTCCACTCCATGACTAAATATTATTGACCGTGGTGCAGTGTTCACTGCTAGTGTTGTTTTCAATGTGCGAAAGATTGTAATTTTATTTAGACCGGTACCGAAATAAGAAACTGTGTTTTTTTTCCGACCCCTGATTTAAAGGGAGTGCTGTATCTATACTTCCTCAACTAATAGAAAAGTCGTAAATTTTATCAAATTAGACTTACCATGAGCTGGGAGACAATTTCTTCTGCAGAAGCGAACCATCATCGAATCGCCGACAACCAGAATAGAGTCCATTTTAAACACGAAATAAACATGAAATGTCGCGAAATAAACACCAAGTGTCACGAAATAAACTAGAAAAATAAACGCGAACAAGACACGAAATAAACACAAAAACTCGGCAGCAAATCACAGAGGGAAATCACAATGACCGGAGTAAGCAATGCGTGAATAAGCACTGATGGCTGGCGAGTGACTTTCCACCCCTCTCTGTGTGAGTGGAATCATTGTGAGGAAGTCGCATCCGCAAGTGTTTCGCGCGACGCGACGCGGCGCGCTCAGGTGGTTGAGTATTATTTCCTCAGTTTTACCAAAGAGCAATTAAACCGGGCGCTAAAATGGAGTTGAGAAGAGAAAAGTTTTCTTTCAAAAACTGCGCGCCCAGGCGAGCGACTTGACGAGTGGATACGTAATTGCAACAACGATTATCTTTACCTGCGCACTATAAAACAATTAAGTAAGTTATCAGTGTGAAAGGCATTCCACGAAGCCGAGCTTCGCCAACACGCTGCACTCAAAGATTTATCTGGACGCAGTCCCGACGCTGGACGGTAAGTTTCTGCACGATTTAATCGGCATAAACTCGTTAGAAGCATTCCATGCCGATGCTAATGATCAAAAAATCAAGGAATCGCGATCGAGACGAACTGTACAGAGTTCATTCTCGATGAGATCCCAAGACAAACTCCAATAGATGGGTCCGCGACACTTAGGTTGGCTACTGATGCTGTCTCTGAGACTCCAGTTAATGACATACCTATAAATCGAGTGTCTGCCGGCGCCGGCCACGGCTGAACACCTGACACCCGACACCTGACCCAGACGAGTGCAACGCAAATTAAAATTAAAACGTAAAGTTAAAAGGTAACAGAACAGGAATAAGAAGAAATACGGCAAGATTACTCATTTACGGCGTCATTCAAGTAATCGGAAGGGTTGCATCCCTTGTAACAATCGGAACAATCGTGAATTGTGGTGTTTTGCGATGCATATTATCATGTTAACGGCATATTCTACGTCCCTCATCGACTTCCTTTAGAGGGAATGCAATTTTGCAGATGACAGTAAAACAGCGATTTCTCGGTCATGATTACAAGGGATGCAACCCTTCCGATTACTTGACTTCGCATGTCCCGAGAAGACCTCAGCTACTAACCGATTTCACAAATTTTGAAAGCAGACATTTCTTACATAATTTTTTTGAAGGGGGTGGAGGATCTGATAGATCTCAGATGGTTTTTAAAAAAACGGATGTTTTTTTTGTGGTTTGCGTATCAGTTATTTTTGAAATATTTAAAGAGTTTGTTTTTAAAGGGTTTGTTTAGCTTCTGTTTAGCAAATGTACCATCCTTTCATAAGCTTTATTCAGCCCAATGCCTTATTATTAATCTCATGCTTAGGTATACATTTTAAATTAAGTTATTTTGAAAGATTCTAGGGCTCTGGATTATTCTTTCTTAAGTAATTAAGTTTGTCTGTGACAGGCCCTACAAAATGTTTTATATTTGTAAGATACATTAATATACACCTTTTCCAAAGAACTTATGTTTTTATGGAAACACAATATTAAATTTAATCTTATAATATAAGAAAATAACCCGAACAAACTCCTAAATACACAATAACTAACACAACAATTGATATAATCACTAATCCGTATCCAGTCTGGCGACGATGATGATGTTCGAATCTGGCGGGTTCGAAACAAGGAACCTCGAATGACGTGTTTCCGTCTAATTTTTCGGTCAAATATTTCGTCAAAACACGGACTCGTAAAATGCGCTAATTTCAGTATAGGAATTTGTAAAGGAGCGTCACTTCGACCCGCTGTGCAGGTCTGAACGCTTATCTGCGTGTTTGCCGTGCGCGGTCGTGACCGACGGCGTGGTCGTTTTCTATTTTTATACCGAAGAATGTATTCCTGTGTTTAATATTAGGTTTTAGGTTTTTTTCTAAGACCGCCAGTTTAATTTTGTAACGACAGATTTGGTTGGAGCTGCGATGTTTTGAAGAACCACCGGAGAAAGTACACCCTCGATATCAAAATCTGCAGAATTTACGTAACGCGTGATTTTGTTGTGTGCCACGATGGAGAGCGAGTTTTTGCCGGCGAAAGGCAATGGACTCGATCGTTGCGATTGTTTTTGTGCATCGGCACCCACATGTGAGCGTCGTACGCGATGCGTTGGAGTCGTGCGCATTAAAATTTGCTTCGTAACATGCGTGTGCCACGATGGAGAGCGACTTGCCGCCAGTGAAAGGCAATGGACTCGATTGTTGCGATTTCTGCGAAGTGACATCTTTCTCTCCCCACCTTTCATTTCACCACTGTCTTCTGCGACAGCGGCGGGGTTCCCCCAATTGACGACTCTGCTACCAACATGGATGAGCTCCAGCGATGTCTGGTGACTGGTGACCTGCACAGGGAGTTCTCGAGCCTTACCTTATTGCTGTCCCGCCCCGCTGTGCAGGTCTGAACGCTTATCTGCGTGTTTGCCGTGCGCGGTCGTGACCGACGGCGTGGTCGTTTTCTATTTTTATACCGAAGAATGTATTCCTGTGTTTAATATTAGGTTTTAGGTTTTTTTCTAAGACCACCAGTTTAATTTTGTAACGACAGATTTGGTTGGAGCTGCGATGTTTGTGACTTTCAATCAAGTGTGCGCTCTTGCGAAAATTGTGCAGCCGGATTTTGGTGGGGATAAGGGAGCACTTATGGTAGGTAAGCCTAGAATATGGCTTTAGTCAAGAACTACGAGCAGACGGGTTGTGTTTAAAATTTAACATGTTTCTAATTTTTTACGAGTCAGCTTTACAGCCTTCTGACTTTTTACTATTGTTTCCTTAGACAAATGTAGTTCTTTACTGCTGATTATAATATTCTTCATATTAATTACTAATAATTATATCTTAGTTAATTACTCTCTGATATTATCCTAGATCAATGTGTTTTTATGTTTCAGGCTGTTACCAGTTTTTGAACCATTGGAGTGTTGTGGACATATTTTGTTTGAACCATCTTTCAGCAGTCCACACTTCTGATACTTTTTCTAATTTGTTTTATTGTGTTAGCTCGGAACAGCCACGAATTTTCTTTTCTCTTGTGCCAATTGGATTCAGAAAGCAGTTGCCAGCTGAAGTTGACAGCTGTCAACTGAACAGTCATTTGCTAATAAATAGTTTAAGCTGAATGCTGTTCGGTTAGGGTGTTTGCAAATTAGCTATAGGCCAAATGGCTGAATGGAGCACAAATAATGATCTCGTACTAAATGCCTCGAAGACAGTGATTATCAGCTTTAATAATACTAAATTACGAAACCAGCCTGATGTAACACCTCTAATATATCTTAATGGGAAAAGTATCAAGGTACTAAGATGAGACAAAATATTTAGGACTGACAATCGATTATCAATTAAAGTGGGAATCACACATTAACAATGTTGCACATAAAATAGCTTCAGGATGCTACCTAATAAAAAGAATTCTAAAAATATGCAATGTTAATACTGCAAAACTAGTATAGGTACTACTCTTATGTTCACTCTAGTCTGGCCTATGCGATCATTCTATGGGGTCATTCTCCCATAGCAAACAAGCTGCTGGTCACACAAAAGAAAGCTTTAAAATACTTATCTAACGCCAGCTACGATCAAACGACCCCAGGGACTTATTTTAAAGACTCGACTAAACCACTTTTTCAAAAATATGACATTATGCCTGTACCATGTATGTATATTTACAGTATTGTATTGTATGAAATTAACAGTAAGCACTTGACCAAAAATATGAATGACAATCACCATGATCATATTTTAAGATGTAACAATAGCACGCACGATCTTACGACACCAGCTTTTAGTGAAGGACCTATCTCAAAAGGTGTACATATTTTTAATAAATTACCTTATGATATTAAACGAAAGCATGAAGACAAAGACTTTGTAATACTGTTAAAAAACTTTTAAGTGAGCCACTGTTTTTGTAGCTTGAACGAATTCTATAACCATAATAGATGATTTTAAACAAACTGACTTTCCAATGTTAATGCATTGACCAATCTGGAATAAAATACTTTATTATTATATTATTATTATTATTATTATTATTTAATACCCATGCACACCTACTGGGTTGGGCCTAGGAAATGTGACCAGAATCACGTTATATTTATCCATCGTGATTGGTGTTCCGTTTGTCAATATTTTATAGAATATTATAGCGGAGAGCAGGTACTATTTTTGCAACAAGTGGGGCATTCCTCTATTTGTTCAAAATTGCTTAACGTAGTTGTGGTATCGCTGCATTATCCTCCAGTCACAATGGTGATTTGAAAACAGCGTCGAGTTGAGTTCTAGTTCACCTAAAAGAGTACAAATAAAAGTATGATCATAAAATTATGTTCTAACAGAGATTGTTAGCTGCTAGCTTAAGGCAGTTCCCCCAAGACGCTATGTATAACGGGGCATAAGACCCTCGCTGTATAAACTTCGAAATATGCAGTTTTGAAAGGAAATAACCTTTAAACCTGAAAAAGTATAACACCGAAGTGCTGGATTTATCAAAAAATCATGCTTAAACCCAAATTTCACTGAGATACACGCATTTAAAAGGGTTAGATTTCTGGCGATAGCATCAGAGTAACGGTTGTAGATAGAAATACGAAACTTTTCCACAACCTCCCAACACCTTGCTCCTAGGTGTGGGCTATCAAGCAAGTCATTTTGAGCCAAGGGCTGTTTAGTGGAATTATTTTTGTCACCCTCTGCATTTTGTTTTCAAGAAATACTAGTCTTAGAAACGTCATAGAAGAATTTTGAAAAGACGAGCAGTTTAAGAATGTTACGATTGGTTTGTACAGAGGCGTCAGGCAAGCCAATTTTCTGGGTGGGCAAAACAAAAAAGGGCATCTGGCCCCAACTCCCCCTCCCTCTCAAAGGGTGAAAATATAGTATAGAACCTACTCAAGGACATGGTAAGTATAAGGGTTATGAACAATTCTAGTTACAAGCAACATTACCGAGAAGTGATTTGACAAATTCAATTCAATTTATTTAAAGTCAACATGACAAAAGGAGCTCATTCATGCTTATCTTCTTGAAAATAGCTATTTATAACGCAATACAGTCACAATCTGGGGACCAACCATCAAACATATACCTACATGTATCTAAAAAAATTATACTTTGTTTCATATTCTTTAAGTAAATATATTTGGTAAAGGAAGCAGCGTTGCACTTGATTTACACACATGTCTTTTAGGTGCTCAAAAGACCCTGAACATTACGTGGACATGGGTAATGAGATAACAACCTGCTCCTCCGGATTATTGCCAATTCCAAGGTAAGTCTGCGTTTGCCGTTAACGATCACAGTGTCAGTGTTCAATATATTAAACATAAATAACCTGTAAAGGCAATGATTAATTAATGCGTTTTCAAACAGTACACCTGCCTCACATCAATGGAACGTCAGTGCATCGTCATCGAGCTCTGCGGCGTCAGCGTCGGTGTCGGCGTCGGACGCCGAGGCGTCGGACATTGTTCGAGGCATCGCCGTCACCGTCTCCGGCTCCTTGCCTGGCACCGTCCAGGTGCGTTTTGTTTTCTTGTTATTTATTTTTTATTAATTGACGCTAATATAGCGCATAGGGGAATATTGTAAATATTTCCATTTATTTTCACAGCTAGAGTGATGTTCCGCTCGTCGCGATTGGACCGGCATCTTTGCGCGAAGGAAATCGCCCAGCTGACGCAATTGCTCCCGGCCGGATTGTGAACTACAATCACATCGCGATTGAGCACATGAAGATTGGGGAGCACCCCCTTCATTGTAGGAACGGGCGCTACGAGCTGCAAAAGGAGGTACGGCGGGGGAAGGAGAGCGACTTTGTGTACAAGTGCTACACTTGTCGTCGGGTGCTTAAGATCTCCACCGACCCCACTCGTGAATCTGTGAATGATTCAGTCATTTGGGAGATGTGTCGGTGGGGATCGGCTACTCGCAGCTTCAGGAGCTACTCATCACGGCTGACATCCCCACACCACATTATAGCGAGCAAGAACAAGGTATCGTCAAGGTATGTTTATTTATCCTTGATTTCATTTAAAGTAATCCGAATGACTATTCCTTCGCACTTGAATGTGACACACCCACTTTTTCCAGACTTGGGAAGACGCCCTAATGGACAATATGTTAGCAAATGGCCGCGAAGAGAGAGAAATTGCCATACAAAAAAGTAACGTCGAGGATGGGGTGCCATTCTGCGGCGTTATTTGCGATGGCGGCTGGAGCAGGCGCACGTACGGCCACAGCTACAGCGCGCCATCAGGGGTTGTTCGTATATATCTTTAAAAAATAAACTATTTCAAGAATCGCAAATCTTCGACCAAAAAACACAGCAATGGCAAATGCAATTATTTTCACACCTGCTTTTCGTTCATTCAGGCTTGCATGGTCGGTGTCGAAACAAAGAAACTTTTGTATTTAGGCATACGTAACAAGTATTGTTACGTATGCGAGAAATGTATGCGAGAGAAAAAAGATGTCCCCACACACACTTGCTTCGTGAATAAAAAGGGCTCCTCCATCTCCATGGAGACGGATGTCATCGTGGAGGGGTTTTGTGCAAGCAATGCACCAAATGCGATACAAGTATCTAGTCGGTAAGTCGACAACATTTGCCACATTATCTGATCAGCTGATTGCAAGCTCTTGTGTAAATGCTATTTTAAGAATGTTTGAAATGAAACGATGATGAGTCTAGTGCATCAAACATGCCGGTTCATTTTCCAGGGGCCGGTGTCTCTAGTGTGAACGCACGTGTGGTTGAAAGGGTGCCGTATGGGCACTCGGTCGAAAAGATCGAGTGCGCCAACCACATCGTGCGTACATACACAAACAAGCTCCATCTCCTGAAGAACAGCGCGAACTATGACAAGGAGTTGAGGTACCTGCTGGCCGCGCGCATCCCCCGGCTGACCGCGGGGGCAAGGGCAGCTATTCGCCAGGCCGGAACTCACAAAGATGTGAACCTGCTGAGGCAAGACCTGGGCAATGGACCACGGTGTATATGGAGTTAATTTACTAATTTTTTTCCGCACATGCCGACTTTCGTTCGACTAACTCGATCGGTTGCTTCTATATCACAGGCACGTCTTCGGCGACCACTCGCGGTGGCAGGCCGACGCTGCCTTCTGCACGCGTGGTGCAGAGTCTGAGCCGGACATCGACCACACTCGCCAGCTGGACGATGCCGGGATGTTTTATGAGATTTAAAAGAGTTTAGATCCCTTGATCCGTAAGGCTGATCGGCTCGCACAGAACCTCACCAACAACCAGGCTGAGCGTTACAACAGTCTGGTTTCGAAGTTCTGTGGGGGCAAGCGAGTTGATCACGCCAAGCGGGGAAGATATGCTGGCAGGGCGATTGGCGCTGGGCCGGCTCACTTCGGCGGTGCCGGGTGGGGAGCCAGCCCGTGGAAGCGCCACACTGGCATTAGCCCCAGCCAAGTGGCCAAAACGGAGCAGGCTCGGCGCCAACGTAAGGCAGAGAATCGGGCCAGGCGATCACTGGATGCCGACTGGCCTTAAAGAAAAAGGAAGAAAAACCCCGCAGCCACTGACCACGACTACGGCCCGCTGGCAGCTGCAGACGACATGGACGCCGCGGCAGTTTCAGAGGCCAGCAAAGCCATCCTGGATTCGCTGGCCTCTGAAGTAGCGACCAAAGAGTTGCAACATGAGCTACAAACAAATTCCATTGTATGTGACAGCCGATCTTATACATATCAGTTGTTCGTCTGCCGATTATCCCTATACATCTTATCCCTATACATCTAATAGCGCTGTTTGTGGGTGTGTTTTCCGCAAAATATTAGGTACCTACAGTCTTATGCGTTTCTACACTTTTGCAATGTTATTTTCAAACTTTGGGAACGTGCCGAGTGAGTTGTTTGGCAAGGTTTAGTGAGTGTTTCGGAGTCGCGGGGGCAATTTTTGGCCCTTTTGGGAAGGGTTTTTCTACATTTTTTGACTTTCTTGGAATCTTGAAGTATCCATTCGAACACCCAGGCAATTCTCATTAACGAATTCCAAAACCTAGAATGAAGTGACCCCCAAGGTGCCTTTGTGGGGGGGGGGGGAGGGGGCAGCATTTAACGAATGGGTTCGGCACTTTTCTTGCAAAACACTAATTGCACGAGACACGTTTGTGCAGGACACCTTGTGTGCATATTTAACTGTGTCAAGCGAACGCTACCGAAAGCCGCGGGCGCGGGACGCCCGCGTTCGTTTCACGCTGCGGCCGGAGGCCGCCTAGGTGCACCTAGTTTCTTATTTGTTTTCTTATCTTATTTGTTTACTTTCCAGAATCTGTCTGACAGCGCCGTGTGGCGGAAAGCTCGAATGAACCGCTTGACAGCATCTAAATTTGGAGTTGTTAGTTCCTGATATAATATTCAATTATAACTCCAATTCAATCTCTGCGTGTAAATCAGAGAACTCACCGGGTGATATAGTGGGCTGCTCTTGCTCCAGTTTTGTATTCGCCCTTTTTCCAGCATGAGTTTTTCTAAAATCACCACCGTAATGATTTGCCACGGCGCACGCCTATGAGCGGCATCCCCCCCCCCCCCCATTCAGACACTCCTCCAGCTCACATCTCACAGTACATCACTATGTAATGAAGCATCTCATATATAGATCATAATATCTGGCGTAAGTGGGCTGGGTCGCTTTTTAAATAACGCGTGCAATCAGCCCCTAACCCCTTCATTCAGTGTAGTTCAACCCTGTATTTTTATTTGGTCCCATGTATGGTTATTGAGAGGATTCTTCCAGCTATATCAATATTATATTATTTAATTTCATTCAGGTTGATACCCGAAAGAGCGTCACCCCGTGCCACAATCTCGTGAAGTCACTGCTATAGAAGACCTGCGAGCTGAGGACAGCTGACGTTACATATGGGCGACTTCACGAGAAGACGGCGATCGCCAAATACGAGGGCGCACTCGAAGTGGTAGTGGAAAAATGCCGGTTGTTTGTCGACATGGAGTCGCCGTTTTTGGGTGCTTCCCCCGACGGATTGGTGGGCAATGATGGTTTGGTCGAGGTAAAATGCTTGCCCAGCATTGGCAACATGACGTTCCACGAGACAATTGTCGCCAAAAAGAAAATTTTTCTCGATAAAGTTGGCGATTCATTTCGTATAAACAAAAAGAATCATTATTATCACCAGATAATTGGGCAATTGCACATTACTGGCAGAGAATACTGTGATCTGATTGTCTATGCAGATAACGACTTTTTTATTGAGAGGATTCTTCCAGACGATGACTTGTGGAGCAAGATGTTGACAAAGCTGACTCGCTTTTACCTCGACTGCATTTTGCTGGAAATCACCGACCCACGCATTCCTCGGGGGTTGAAGGTGCGCGACCCGCCATATTTTTATGAAGCCGTGAAGGCTTTTGCGGCGGCCAAGGCAGCGAAGGTGGCAGCGAAGGAGGCCAACAAAGCCGAGAGGGCCGCACGAAAGGCCGCGAATAAAAATCACCCGTCTTGTTCCTGAATCAGTGGTTTTCATTTTGGTCTGCACATCTATTTCCAAGTGCCAACCAGCTCTGGTTTCCCACCTTGTCACTCTACAAAAATGCAGGTATGGTATTACATGCCCAGAATCAATTATGAGAATCAATGATATAAAAACGCAAGGCTAGAAATATTTCAGGAATACATGCGTTGATCTAATTTCACGCTACGACTAAAATTAAAAAACGGTGGACATCACCACACCTAGCCAGGGGCGTAGGAACTATTTTTTGAGTGGGGGGGGGGGGGGGGTCAGACAAGAAATTAATAAGGTAGGGGTGGCATCGTGGCAAAAGGGAGCAAATTTAGGGGTTTGGGGGTTCGAGGAAACCATTGGAGCAAATATACGCGCTTGCGGTAAATTTTGGGCTAGCAAATGGGTTGGTCAGAACTGCAGTTTTATAAGATCATGTTTGCTAAAACATTAAGTTTATTCTTTTAGAACGTTATTTCATGTAACAATTTATTTATTTATTCTTGTTTACATCAATACATTAAGAACAATGGTATTAAGATATCAGATAATCTACACATGAGGCTCCACACGACCTTTGACACATGAAATAACTGCTGCTATAATGACAAACGCTACATATTAAATCAAAATCGAAAAATATTACAACTGTTTATTTTTTAAAATATCATTGACTTGTATCTTGGATACAGACTTGAAATTTTAGAAGTTAGTGTATTATTTAAACCCTACATTAATAAACATTTTTAATTAATTAATTAATCATTAATAATTGCATTCTTTTCTGTTTAATGTTCATAACTTACACTTTAATTATAAGAAATAAAAACAATATTTTTTATTGCTGCAACGTTGACTCGTTGCGCGTTAGAGCTACATTTAACAAACTCCGAACAAATTTCCTCAACCTTGATTTCGTCAACCCGCTCCTTGTAAGCGTTTAGGACGCACACGTGATTGAGTCGTACGTTGCTCATTGTTGACCGTAAATATGTTTTGATTCGGCGCAACATGGAGAAACTGCGTTCTGCTGTAGCCGACGTCGCAGGAACAATCAGAAGAATTTTGACTATTTTTAAAATTTCAGGGAAGAGTTGGCGTGTTTCCGCGTGCAGTTCTCCGAATCTTTTTCGCAATTCTTCCAGCGTGGAGAATCCTTGAGGAATCAATGAAGATAGCATACGTAACTGATTCCTCAAGCTGGTCGGACAAATCCCATATTCTTTTACGGGCTCCAGAACCAGATCTTCGTCGTCTTCGTTGCCAACAAGCAGATTTTCAAGTGTTAAACACTTTTCAAACCCGGGCTGGCAGAATCTTTCCTCCATTTCCCCTACAACATTATCCAACGCTTCGAAGTTCGCCTTTCGAAGAACATCTTCAGGCGCAGAGAAAATGTGGGCGACGGATGGTTTGGTTGTGTGCTGGAACCTTGCTGGTGTACTTCTTGGTCGCGGAACCACCATTTCTCTGAGTTCGTATTTGGCTTTATTTATGCTAAGTTCGTGTAAGAGTGCGCCGAATCTCTCTGAGGTTCTTTTAGCCCTCAAAACTTGTATAACCATAACAGCGCTCTGTTTTGCTGCAGACAGTGTCATTGTCTTACTTTGACGTAGAATGCTGAGCCTTTCTGTCGGCTCAAATATTTCTTTTGCGATTAGCAAACCCATGTATGTTTCTGCCTTTTCTGCTTGGTTAAAAAGCCCTTTTGCCACGTCTCTTTGCTTTGCTTTCGATCTTGAGATGTTAAGAAGCTCGTTCAAGATTGCTGGATAGCTATCCAAAGCGGTATTAATTGCAGCCATTCGAACACTCCGTCTGGTAGCACACAAAGGTCGCAGGGTGCCGCAAGTCAGACCTTCATCAACGCAGATTGAAGTAAATTCAGCTTTACGCTTAGCTGATTCGCCAATCAAAACGCCAACGCTATTAACCCATGCTAGAGAGCTGCCTATAACGTCAACATTTTTAGCGGTATCTTGCAGGGCCAAGTTTAAGCTATGATTGCTACAGTGAACATACACCGCTAACGGTTGCTTTGAACATATTATAGCTTGAACGCCTTTGGATTTGCCTTTCATGTTGCTGGCTCCGTCGTAGCATTGGCCTCGCAAATTTGATAAAGGCAAGTTAAATCTTGTCAATGAATCAAAAATGACATTTGCCAAGTTCTTGCCAGTAGTTTTTGTCACCTGATACATGCCCAAAAACACTTCGTTTGGAGTAAATATATTATTGTCGACGTAGCGGATGCATATTGCAACTTGTTCGATTCCTTGACAATCTGTTGTCTCATCCACAATAAGACTGAACTCCCTATTTTTCTGAACATCAGCGATGACGTTTCTTAATACATGATTAGACAAAATTTCTAAAATTTCATTTTGTATCTGGGGCGACATGTAATTTTTCTTTCGATCGAGGAATGACTTGAGAGAAGGAACATCTTCACAACGTAACAGCATAAGTTGTTTGAGATTACTCGATTGTTCGTCGTGAGAGCGAACAGCTAACCCTTGACGTGCCAAGAAGCGCAGTGATGACACAATACATTTTAAAGCCGTTCTTGCCTTGCGTTGTTCCTTCATATTTACTGAACATACCATTTCAGATATTGGTACTTTGTTTAAATTTTCTAGCTTTGAAATAGATTGTAAATGCAAATTGCAGTTTTCATGCGCGTCGAATTTTTCCGGTTTTTTCCAATTTTTAAATCCATTTGATATGAATCCGAAATTCCTCTCTACTTGATACAAGCGTTCATTGCCACTGTGCAAGTTCAATCGTTTCGCTTTTAAGCATTGTAAACATAACACACCTTGAAGTTTTTCTGAAAAATGTATCCAGGGATGTTTTTGGAACCATTTTTCTTGAAAATTATACTTCCTGCCGCTCTTTAATATCATCGAGGGAATTATATTGATAGGTTTTGGTTGATAGGCTTCATCTGGCAATGAGAGATCTGTCATATCTTCGATGGGATGGTCTGCTTCTGCTACGAATGCTACGGCTGCTGCAGGAATGATATTGCTTGGTGCTTGCTGTGAGAGATCTGTCATATCTTCGATGGGATGGTCTGCTTCTGCTACGAATGCTACGGCTGCTGCAGGAATGATATTGCTTGGTGCTTGGTGTGAGAGATCTGTCATATCTTCGATGGGATGGTCTGCTTCTGCTACGAATGCTACGGCTGCTGCAGGAATGATATTGCTTGGTGCTTGGTGTGAGAGATCTGTCATATCTTCGATGGGATGGTCTGCTTCTGCTACGAATGCTACGGCTGCTGCAGGAATGATATTGCTTGGTGCTTGCTGTGAGAGATCTGTCATATATTCGATATGATGGTCATCTTCTAAACACTTGCTTGTTTGCCCTAGAAAAAGTAAAACGTTTTGTTATCAGCCACGGTATTAATTCAGTAAACGAATAAGCAATGCTATCAGTAAGATCGGTTGTGGCATTAAAATATATACATAATTTAATTTCCTTCGGTTTCAGTAGTATGTCCAGTCCGATTATTGGACGGCAAAGTTGATTGATCTTCTTCATGCTTTCTTTCCCGCTTTCTGTAGTACGAAAACAAATCTGATTGGATTTTAGGCATAATGAACCGCCAGCCGAAAGTTTTTAATACGGAGGGAAAAGAGTTGACAATGTGTTTTATGTCATTGTTCAGTGCATTTAGAATGAGAGATTAATGAACATCAAGACAGCATAACTTGCAATGCACACCAGCCGATTCCCGTGAGTGCATTGCATTATTTACAGGGATGGATGGGGTAGAGACGAGTAGCAGCCGATTTCCGTCTACTCGCCTTGGAAGCTAGCTTCTAAATGCGTCCTCTCGGCCAGGACACTCGGCCTTTATATACCCTGCACAGCAGCACAGCACAAGACTGTGTGTGGAGTGTAGTGCGCCTCAATGTTGCCAACTCTAACTTGGGATTTAGGGTTGCTAACAGTGTTGCATTTTTATCTGAGGACACGGCTAGCACCTTCTAAATGGGAATTTGAACCATTGCGCTTGTGACACGAATGTTGAGAGAGGACTGTGGGATATGGTAAACTCAAAAAATATTAGTGTAGTTTTCAGTATATTATCGATACTACTTAAAGTACAATATATAATAATAAGCAATAATTATTATTTTGCTACGCTGCAAATGCCAGCAAGCATTAAACCACAATCATTGCGTTTTTTTTTATTTATAAAAATATGAATTATAATAAAATGGCACAACATTGGTATCAATGAATAATCCTTTTGGAGTTTGGACGCATATTGTGTGTTGCATTGATCTTATCACACAATATCTTAGCTTAGCTTCTTAGCGTCTTAGCGCCTTAGCGTCTTAGACAATAAGCTAAGCGTGCAGCTCGGTATCCGCATCGTCATTTTTACTCTCCCTGAAATAAACAAACAATTTTCAGCTATTTGTACAGATCCGAACCAGTAAGCTTCTCTCAGCATCAGCAATGACCGGGGTTACAAAATACTCGAAAGCAAAAGTAAATACCTTGTGTAAGGAGCTGGGACGTACGGTGGCGGCATCACGATGTCCCTTGACTCCGCATCAGCTGCGGCCTGAAGCTGAGTTTTCCTGCGGCGAAATTGAAGTCGTGCGAATTCTGTCTCGGTTGGAAGCGGTGAAATGGGACTCAGTTTCAGAGGATACGGCGGCAACTGATGTCGGCCAAATTCCAACTGTTTGTTGATTTTGGCGAATTCGGCGCGAATCAATTTAAGTTCGAGTTCGACCGACGGTGCAGTCGACGCAATTCGTTCCAGAGGTTGGGAAGAGCCGGTGATATCGGACACGGCGTCAACTGTTGTCGGCCAAATTCCAATTTTTTGTCGATTTTGCCGAATTCGGCGCGAATCACTTCAAGTTCGACCGACGGTGCCGTCGACGAAGTTATTTTGGTGACGCATTGCAGACGGTTGCCCTTGCCACGGTCGCTATCGGCGAATGTAGGGAGACTGACATCTATTGGGTCTAATTTCCAAACCAGAAACGATGATGGTGGTTGCTTTATCGGTGGTGGAGGAGTGCAAGGGCAGTTGTCTGCAGTGTGCCGTATCGATCGGCACTCTGTACATGTGGATGGCACGCCCGTGTTTCTAGGGTTGTCGGGGCACATCCTAGCTACACTGTACATGTGGATGGCACGCCCGTGTTTCTAGGGTTGTCGGGGCACATCCTAGCTACACTGTACATGTGGATGGCACGCCCGTGTTTCTAGGGTTGTCGGGGCACATCCTAGCTACACTGTACATGTGGATGGCACGCCCGTGTTTCTAGGGTTGTCGGGGCACATCCTAGCTACACTGTACATGTGGATGGCACGCCCGTGTTTCTAGGGTTGTCGGGGCACATCCTAGCTACACTGTACATGTGGATGGCACGCCCGTGTTTCTAGGGTTGTCGGGGCACATCCTAGCTACACTGTACATGTGGATGGCACGCCCGTGTTTCTAGGGTTGTCGGGGCACATCCTAGCTACACTGTACATGTGGATGGCACGCCCGTGTTTCTAGGGTTGTCGGGGCACATCCTAGCTACACTGTACATGTGGATGGCACGCCCGTGTTTCTAGGGTTGTCGGGGCACATCCTAGCTATATGCTGGTCGGAATGGCAGACAAAACACGTCACACGGAGCCTGGAGCGACCCATCTTGACCCGACAAGAAATAAAACACAACCAAAAATATGTCGAAGTATATAAGCAAGGGTGCTATATACTCTGCGACCACTGCCAGCAGGGGATTTGCAACACTGAAATTATCGGAAGCACATGATCGTGGTAAAGAGATGCCGCCAACAGCGAAAATGTATAAAGGATTATTGCTGCAGTCGAAGCTCGGCGGCATCTCTTTAATACCACAGTTTGTCGGCGGCATCTCTTTTGTCTTTACCAAGACCATGGGCGAATTACGCACTGGTGTATTGTTGATGTTACCTATCCGGCCGCTTAGGCTAGCAGTGGTCGAAGATATACTCTTTCCGAAAAAAATCCCGGAAAATGTGTGTGTTGGGCTTGAGTTTGGGCAGCTAGTTCATATTGTTTGTACCTCATATGTTGCCGACACTATACAACATTACATTCGAGGTGATATGCTGAATTTGGTGAAATTTAAGCATGGTTATCGGAATAGGGAATCATAGTTTCAAATTTCACATTGAAGGTAACCTAAAAGGAACTGTACCTACCGACTGTAATAAAACTAATGCTAAGATCAATCACTGGCACGATCGAAATCGAATCACGCGACTGGGGGGGGGGGGGAGGGGGGGAGGAAATTGGCCTGACCTCCCTAGTGGGGGGGGGGTCAAGCCAACGAGTGGGGTGGGGGAGTTTCCCCCTACCCCCCCCCCCCCCCCCCCCCCTTCCTACGCCCCTGCACCTAGCCAAATCTAAGGTGAGAAATATAAATACCAAAATCGAGAAAATGGCACAATTTTACCTGTTCATTTGGAATATTTACTTTAAACATATCATTATCTCGCTGTTAACACAAGCAAGTGCAATAGACTGCTAATCACTTGATAGCTTTTCATATGAGCTCTAATCCTTTGCTAAAAGGCAATTATATTTTTAAATCTTGTATGGAGTGTCACGAAACCACAAAAACTCTATTCATATGTTTGTATACTCAACCAGATTAGAGAGAGACGGACTTATGCCCCGTTATACATAGCGTCTTGGGGGAACCGCCTTAAAGGGGAATTTACCTCTTAAAATTACTTTTTTCCATCGATTTTGAACTACAACATGAGTCTTGACACTCCCATGGACTAAGAATGGCAGAAAAGGGTGATCTTTTAAAAAATATCGAAGTTTTCGGTGATTTTGCGCGGCGAGAATTGTCAGTGTGCTGTATTTTCTCTTCGTACAGTCGCTCGGTTTAGCCTCTCTCTCTAGCACGTGTCTTTCCTCCACCTCTCCTCGCGACCGGCAAGGCCAGCCCGGCACCAGCGTGGCTTGCAAAGCTCTCGCTTCCCCTCGTTCGCTGCGACATACGCACAACGCTGCTGTGTGCATGCTTGTCGGGAACCTTCTTCCTTCTTTGCATCTACCCTTTAGTGCACTATCTAGAATTATTAATACGTGGGATGAATGGTTCTGTGGCGACCCTGACATCTGACATCTCGATGGCAGTGAGACGAACAATGCCAAGCTAGAAAAACAACCGCTCTCCTGCCAATTCTTTCTGGACTTTCGTCGAGTCAAGTTCACCTCATTGAATTCATTTATGTAAACCTGTATAAATAAACATATCTTATTATGCGACCACAACGCCTCTTTGTAACTGACATTTCCACCCGACTTCAGTTTCTTGTCGACACCGGATCCGATCTATGTGTGTACCCACGCACACATATACATGGTCCGCGCCAACGGTCGACATACGAACTGTTCGCCGCCAATGGATCGGTCATATCGACTTATGGGACGATCAACCTCAGTCTTGACCTCGGACTCAAGCGTGATTTCCTTTGGAGATTCGTCATTGCCGACGTATCCAAACCGATCGTCGGGGTCGACTTCCTGTCGTTCTACGGGTTACTTGTCGACGTCCGTAACCGACGTCTCATCGACAGCGCCTCATCGATTGCTATCGCTGGTAAGCTGTCCTCGGGCACTCAGGCACACGTCAAAGCAGTCAGTGGATTTTCTCGGTACCACTCCCTACTTGCCGAGTTCCCGGATGTCACACGACCTGCCGGCATTTCGCGCAACATCAAACATGGTACTTTGCACCATATCCACACGACGTCTGGCCATCCGGAGTCTTGCAAGCCTAGGCGACTTGCACCCGACCGTCTGCAGATTGCCAAGGACGAGTTTTCTGTCATGTTAAACACGGGCGTCGCAAGACGTTCGGCGAGCAATTGGTCCGCCGCCCTCCATCTCGTCCCCAAGAAGGACAACCAGTGGAGGCCATGCGGCGACTACAGACCTCTGAACAACAGGACCATTCCGGACCGGTATCCGGTTCCGCACATTCAAGATTTCGCTCAAGCGCTCACGGGGAGGACAGTATTTTCGACCGTGGATCTGGTTCGGGCGTATAATCAGATTCCCGTCGCTCCGGAAGACAGCGCTAAAACCGCGATAACAACCCCATTCGGGTTATTTAAATTTCCCTTCATGAGTTTTGGTTTGAGGAACGCAGCCCAAACATTCCAGAGGTTCATCGACGAAGCTCTTTGCGACCTAGATTTTGCCTACGCCTACATCGACGATATTCTTATCGCATCAAGGACGCAAGAGGAGCACGAGAAACATCTCCGTTTGCTTTTCACGCGCCTCTCGGAATATGGCGTCTTGATCAACTCTTCAAAGTGCGTTTTCGGCGCTTCCGAGGTAAAGTTTCTGGGTCACACCGTCAACGCGAACGGCACGAAACCGCTAGCGGAAAAAGTCGAGGCAATCGTCTCTTTCTCGCCGCCTAGCACCGTGAAACTGCTCCGACAATTTTTGGGGATGATTAATTTTTACCGCCGTTTTTTATCTTCGGCGGCCCGCCTCCATGCACCCCTCAACGAACTTCTCGTCGGCGCCGATAAGTCAGGCAAGGCGCCAATCGTTTGGACCCCGGCACTCCTCAATACGTTTGAAGGTTGCAAACAGAGTCTCTCGCAAGCGGCACTCCTCGCTCATCCAAATCCGAGTGCAGAACTCGCCATCGTCGCCGATGCTTCTGACACAGCAATCGGAGCTGCACTTCAACAGAGAACGAGCGACAGTTGGCAACCATTAGCTTTTTTTTCACGAAAGTTGGACACTGCGCAACGCAAGTACGGTGCGTAAGACCGCGAACTGCTGGCCATCTACGAGGCCATCCGGTATTTCCGTCACATGGTGGAGGCCCGGACGTTCGTTATCTACACCGACCACAAACCTCTGACGTTCGCGTTTCAACAGAAGTCAGACAAATGTTCGCCGCGTCAATTTCGATACCTCGACTACATTGGACAGTTCTCGACGGACATCCGTCACGTTCCCGGCCGGGATAACGTCGTCGCCGACGCTCTCTCCAGGCTGGAAGTGATCTCGGCCCCGGTAAATTACGAAGCAATTGCCCGAGCCCAGATGGACGACCTTGAACTGCAAGCACTCCTACAGTCGAACACCGCGCTACAAATGCATTCCCGCCAACTCAATGGTACGAATCTTACGATTTACTACGATACTTCGACATCAGTGGAGCGACCCTTCGTGCCAGCCGCTCTTCGACGACAGGTATTCGACAGCTTTCACAGTCTAGCGCATCCTGGCATTTCCGCCTCCACCCGCCTCGTCTCAAGGAGTTTCGTCTGGCCATTGATGAAGAGAGACTGCAAGGAGTGGGCTCGGACCTGCTTAGCGTGTCAACGGTCCAAGGTCACACGTCACGTCTCCGCACCCGTTGCGCATTTCAACGCCCCCGACGCTCATTTTGAACACGTCCACATTGACCTGGTTGGTCCCCTTCCAGGGTCGGCTGGATTCCGTTACCTTCTAACGTGTGTGGACCGGTTTACTCGGTGGCCGGAGGCAATCCCCATCGCCGACATAACTGCAGATACGGTAGCCGCAGCTTTTGTCACCGGTTGGATTTCACGTTTTGGGACGCCTCTCCGGATCACATCTGACCAAGGTCGACAGTTCGAGTCAGCCCTTTTCAGGTCTCTGAACCACCTGTTGGGTACAACTCTCATCACCAGTACCGCTTACCATCCCGCCTCCAACGGAATGGTAGAACGCCTCCACCGGCAACTCAAGACCGCGCTTAAGTGCCACGAGGAGGAGCGTTGGACCGCCAATTTGCCTTGGGTTATGCTAGGCATACGATCAGCGTGGAAGGACGATATACAAGCTACCCCTGCCGAGCTTGTCTATGGGACTACGTTACGTCTTCCCGGAGAATACCTCTCGCCTCCGACGATGCCGAGTGGCAGCAGCTCGGAATATGTTGACCGCCTTCGACGACGCCTCCAAATGCTCCGACCTGTTTGCCCTCCACGCCACGGAAAACGAAACGTTTTTGTTTTCAAGGATCTCGCGACATGTTCTCACGTTTTCGTGCGACATGACGCTGTTCGAACTCCTCTTCAACAACCGTACGACGGACCTTACGAAGTTTTCGAACGACACGAAAAGCACTTCACGATTCAACGCTCCGGCAAGAGGGTTGTGGTATCCATCGACCGATTGAAGCCTGCCTTCATCCTCGCTGACGACCCGTGCGCCTAGTCGTCTCCGGAATTCGTTCGTGCCACTCACTGGAAGGGGGGTACTGTGGCGACCCTGACATCTGACATCTCGATGGCAGTGAGACGAACAATGCCAAGCTAGAAAAACAACCGCTCTCCTGCCAATTCTTTCTGGACTTTCGTCGAGTCAAGTTCACCTCATTGAATTCATTTATGTAAACCTGTATAAATAAACATATCTTATTATGCGACCACAACGCTTCTTACAGTTCGTTAGTTTTATGATTATAACTCGTGAACTTTTAAGTCAGGAATCACAAGTCAGAAGTCACGAAATTTTAGTGTGCATGAATTTTCTGGTATAGGTAGTACAAGGAAAAACAGCGTATTGGCCGGCGATACATAACACCAAATATCTTACTCAGCTAGTCATACTACTTCTACTAGCCCATTTAGATATTTGATTTCACTTAGCAAGATTGCTGGAATACTATAATGAATCTGGCGAAGCTATCGGGAGTAACACGAAGCGTAATTTTTTTCGTCGTAGCCGAGGCGATGTTAAGAAATACATGTGTAAACAAAAATTTCACACTGGGTGGCATTTTGCTATCGTAGTTTAAGATTATTTGTGACTAGTGGCCAGTGTTAATGCATGTGTGCGAGCGATAGGTGTATAACACAGTGTACAATGCATGCTACACACACAGCGTGGATTGCGTTACAACGAGCAATTGTTCCCAATATCTTCTTTGATGACTTGACACTGATCTCGCGTTCGGCTTATTATCCTGGGGCCAGATTCACAAAGGGTACTAAGTCCTAATACGTACTAAGTTTAGTACGAATTTGAAGGTAATGCGTTGGTGATTAGCTAAAAAGTGGACATATATGTGTGATGATATTAAATAATAGCTACGATTGTGACATTTTTGGATTACGTTTATGTGTCAGGCCTATAGGCTGCAACCTGCAGCCTGACTATGTCTGCGTAGCCAACACTCTCGGTTTCAGTTGGCATCACCTCACATTCATCGCATTAACACCAACCAAGCACATCAGTTGTATCAAGTACGTCTTCATTTGACACATCGCTTAATTTTTCTATCGCAGTCAATTCTTATATATTCATAATATTCATATATTCATATTCACAATTCTTATAATATTCAGGTTCGAACATAAGCCCAGCGTTAGCTTGGGCCATAATAATTTAATAAAATCATTAAACATTAACAAAACTGCAGCTCCGAATCCAATGCGATGAACGATGAATGGACAGAGCTAGAATCGTGTACGGCGATAAACAAGCTCAAGCATGTGTGACTGGAATCCACCACGATTCTATCCCCTCCCGTCCGACGATTCTCCCTCCGCGGCGGCCGCCGCTGCGGCTGCCGCTTCGAACCAAGTAAATGCAGCACGCCGATTACACGCCTTCGGTTATCAGCGTCCTGCGGCTAAACGAAAACTCCGATCACAAAAACCAAAAAATATATACACAGATAAAAGATGGACGAGTGTGACACTATTTTTGTTTATTTTTTCTGACCAAAGGTACTCGTAGGTGCTAAGGGTCGAAAAAGTTCCCCGTGTTATTCCTTATGGGAGAAGTTTTTCTAAGCACCTAGGCCGAAAATCACGGTTTTCGACTATTTTTAATCTTCTTCCTGTAAACATGGGATCTTTTTTGCAAGGCCCTAAATTCATTATTAGGTATCAGAAATCGACGAGGGAAGTTAATTTCACCAGGTAACCACTCCTTTAAGGAAAGTTCTTATTTGAATTAACTTTTCATGTTACCTTTCTTGTGTCGCTAGTCGGTCAATATATCACTATCACTAGTCGATGCTAAATGCTACTGAGAATAATCTTTTTCTACGTTTATCTGGTGCATTTTCCCCCATGGGCGAAAAAGATTTTCTTGTGGGGTGAGGGGCAATTGTCCACCCCTTTAGTTTCCGCTTCGTCCAAAACAGGAAGCTGGGGGCTTTTCCACCCTCAGCAAATCGGCTAGCCTGGGGTGTAAAAGCCGCACGCGTGAATGAGGAGGGGGGCACCGGTGGCGTGATGGGTGTTGCTGGGCCCCACCAGTTGCGGTCACTCGCGACTGCCGCTGCCTTCTGACTTTATCCGCCGGACAACCCCGGCGTCCCAGTGGGACGTCCCCCTAGTTGGTCTCCGTGGTGGGCAGGGCTCCGGGGGACGAAATCATATCCATTCATATGGACAAACAAACAAAAAATCCCCCCCTCAATCCAAAAAGTGCCTTCGTCCTCTTTTAGAGGAAGTTATTTCATTGAAGGATGTGGTGGCTCCGAGTGTGGAGCCACTCTTCCTCATCCTAAAATTAGAAAGCGGTAAATCTTTCCGAACCGTATCTCCTTTCGCGCAGAAGCGCGGATTGTTGATTTTGGCTGGCGACGTCAAAAGCTCAAAATGCCTTCTCGATGACTGCAAGCGGCAACCTCTTTCGAAACCATGCCGATATCAGTGACTGCTCACAGATCCCTTATCACCTCGAGCTTTTATCTGCAGGACTTACCAACTGAAGAGCTTAAAAGAGAGCTTGCTAGCCAAGGCGTCACTGACGTTTATCGAGTGATGAGCAAGAAGACCGGTGCCCTCAAGCCAACATCATTTCTCATCCTGACCTTCGGCACCCCTAAGCTCCCGGAGTTCATCTTTGCTGGTTACTTGCGTCTGCCCGTCAGGCCTCATATTCATAAGCCTCTGCGGTGTTTCACCTGTCAGATCTTCGGCCATTCCAGCTTGGACTGCAAGCGGAAGCCCATATGTGGGAAGTGCGCCAAAGAGGATCACCAGAATGACGCGTGCAGCAACAGCTTCCACTGTGCTAACTGCTCGGCAGCCCACCCTGTGTGGTCCCGCGACTGCCCACAGTGGAAGTTGGAGCGGAAAATCGTGGAGATTAAGACGATTGAAAACATTTATCTGTTCGAAGCAAGAAAACGCTTCAACACCCAGAATGGCCTCGGTCCAAAATCTTTTGCCAAAGCCGTGGACTCGGGCGCTGTCTCGGCGGAGACGGCTCGTTTGCAGGCCATGGTGGAAAAACAACTGCAACTCTCCGCCGAGCAGGCTAAGCGCCACGAGGAGATGGAGGAACGCCACGGAAAAGAGATCGAGGCCATGAAGAGAGATTTGGAGGCTAAAAAGGAAATTGAATCGCTTAAACAGCAGGTAGCTGAACTCCATGAGAACCGTTCGCTCCAGCTGCACCCTGCCAAGGGAAGGCAGGCTGAGGCCAGCACCTCGAGGAAGGCGAGGGAAATTATCACCTTCCTTCCCAACACCATCGGTAGCTCCACGTCCACCTCCCTGTCTACCAGGAAGGATGGAATGGAGGTATACCCTACCGACACGTCGCCGAAAACCTGGCAGACGGTAATAATAATAATTCGTTTTTATTCCATTTGATTATATACATAATATTGGAACGTCAATTCTATATACAATTCAATTAAATGACATAAATTCATCTACTGTATACAAGGAGTGTAATATTAAGAAGTTCGTGAGTAAAATTGTGAATTGTTTGTCATATTAATAATTTTTTATTTCATAAGGCAATTTATTGAACAATTTTACCCCCAGTACCTCCGGGCTTTTGTCGCTGTTACATAGATTGAATTTATATTTGCTGTTACACTTTATTATACTAAAATCACTTGGGACAATCTTGAAGTCAATAACATATTAAATTACATTGTGAATGTAAATACAGGCAAGAGGTAAGATGGTAAATTTTTAAATAGAGGTCTGCATGAATCTTAATAAAAACACCCGCTGTAGTAGGATTGTAACTTGCATTAGCTAGATATTGTGACGCAGGTAGTAAATGGCTTATTGTCTTAGATGTAGCTTAACTTGGCTTATTGTGTGAGAGGCACTCGTCACCTAGGGATCGTTTGACTGCTTTTAAAACCCTTTTTATTTATTGAATATCGGAACTCGCCCTGTCGGTGCTCGTTCTACTAATGAGTTCGTGTATCACTTGCAATGTTCTCACCCCTCGGGTTCAGATGTTGTGTGTTTGCACTTACACACTCTCAAATGAACGACGGAGAGTAGCTAGAAGACCCTTGCTCGATCTTAGCTTGACACTCGTCGAGACACTCCTAACAGTCGCACTGTGTAGGATGATGACTCGCTCTGATGGGAAATCTTCCAGACTGCCCCTAATTCTCGGTCGGACACCAATTTATAGGCCCTCGCGACCGCACCCAAACTGACGTCTTTTACCTGCCACCTCAGTCCTCACTGTCACTTACGCCATGTGCTTAGTCCATCCAACACCACTTATTGCACCCAAGGAATGCACTACCTATGCACTTTTGCTGATGGCATACACAAATTACGCACATGTCATCAATTACGCATTGCAACACATAGTAACTAATTTACAGGCAGAATTATGACACCCTATGCAATAGCACACAGGAAATGTACAAACAACCAAAATCAATTGCCTAATACAAATTGCACATATGCTTTGACCATTTTACCTAAATCTCCAAAATACATATTCAAAACGACGCGGATCCTAAGGACGCGTCACAATATCTCACCGCTCTTTTTTTCAGAACAAACAGCTTTTTTGCGTAGGGAGTATGACGCCACAAAGTAATACCATAAGATATTCTAGAATGAATAAAAGCAAAAAAGACCATTTTTGCAGTAATAAAACTACTTATTTTAAGTATTCTTTTAACAAGATAACAAGCAGATGCCATTTTTTGAGCAACTTTATAAATATGAGAATGCCATTTTAAACGGTCGTCAATGGTGAGGCCAAGGAACCGAGTTTCGCTTACGACACGTATGCTCTTACCATCCAAGTATAAAAGAGGGCTTTCAGCATATTTGTTATGTTTTAACTTTAAATCAATTAAAACAGTTTTCTTGTTATTTGAAATGAATTCTTAGACTTCAGTCTACTATTTCAGTAATTGCCAAATTACAATTGGTATGAATGTTCTAAATATCATTGCACACAAGTTGCGTTGTGTCATCTGCAAAGGTCGTTAGGGTACCATTATGTAAAGATGTATTAAGATCGTTAGTGAAAATTATAAAAAGAATGGGAGCGATTGACGTTCCTTGGGGGACTCTACGTTTACAGTGCATTCATTTGAAAAATGTCTTTTTCCATTAGTATGTGTAATTTTAACAATCTGCCTTCGATGTATTAAAAACGATTCAATCCATTTACTAGCAACACCTCGGATCCCTAGAAGGTTTAATTTTTGTAACAATAGCTTGTGATTGACCATGTCAAAGGCTTTACTGTTATCATAAAAAATACCGTAAGCATGACTATTATCTTGAAGTTTTTTAATTAGTGAATTAACGAAGCTTAACACGGCTGTAGTTGTGGACCGATATTCCCTTAATCCATGCTGTGATTTATCCAGCAGGGAATGTTAATCCAAGAATTTAACTAGTCGTGAACAGAATGCTTTTTCAATTAGTTTGGAGAACACCGATTGTATCGCCAATGGTCTGTAGTTGCTCATTAATGTTTTGTTACCATTTTTAAATAACGGCACAACAACAGATTTTTTTAAGAACTTCGGGGAATACCCCAGTTACAAATGATGTGTTTATAATATGAATTAGAGGCTCAGATAAAAAGAATGCGGCATGCTTCAAAATAGACGGAGGAACTTCGTCAAATCCAGCCGTTCTTTTTTTAGTTATTTTAGTCATAATCTCGTAAAATTCTTTTCGGTCAAGAGGAAATAAAAATATGTTAAGGTCTTAACTATTAGTGAAACCCTCATTATTTATAAAACCGTTATGTTTGCCATCAGCTATCACTGACACCGTAAAATGTTTGTTAAATGTAAGTGAAATTTCGTCGTAATTTGTAAAAACTTGGTCTTTATGCTTTAAATTAAAAATGTATTTTTGTAAACTTATTTTACTCTTTTTGTTTTTATCTATAACAGACCAGGCTGCTCTTGAATTATTAGTTGATGTTTATATGATGGTAGAATTATGACTGCGAATAGCGAAAAGTATTTCTCGTGAGTACTGTTTCTTAAGATTTTGGTAGTATCTACGTTTGGCTTCGAGGGAAAATGTGTTCCGATACTTATGGTATAATATCTTTACCTCATTGCACCTCTTTAGTAATGTGGGTGTACACCATACCTTATTTCGTTTGCCATGCTTTTGATATTAATTTTTTTGTACCAATGGAAAAGCACTATTAAAGCATCTGTTGAATTTTTCACGGAAAATATTAAACGAATTATTAACATCTTTGCATTCAGTAACAGGGACCCAGTCTACTTCACTTAGCAATAAAAGAAAATGTCGATTTGTTCAGCGTGGAATGTGCGCTTGGTGACGAACTGACCTGTTAATTGCCAGTCATCGGACAAATACTTTCTTTTTATATGAACCACTTGTGCCAGATGATCCGCAAGCCGCATATCTAGGTTTGCAACTAATGTAACTTTGATGCTATTAGTAATTACACTGTCAATAATAGAAGAGGTAGTCAGGTTAACATTATTTGTTTTCAATTTGGTAATCCTTGTTGGTTCGTTTTTGAGTAATGTACAGTTTGCAATAGTGTCTGCTTCCTTAAACATATGTCCATATTTAGAATCATTCAAGTCCATATTATAATCTCCACAGCATAACCTGGGTGTCCCCATTTATCACAATATATTCCAAAAGTGCAGTAAGATTATCCAGGAAATTATATATACTAGAGTTTGGTGGTCTGTAGCATGCTACAATGGTAAAACTATCATGTGTAATTAAGTCTATGGAACAGATCTCGAAACACCCTCTTTGCTCTCTGATTGATGTCGTTTCTGATTACATACTTAGCATTTAAATCGTGATTGATATAGATGGATGTACCACTTACTAATTACCGCGACATCTAAGTGCTCTTTCGGTAGCCAATGCTCTGATATACATAATATGTCTGCCCTTTTTTCCATACTGCTTGGTTCTAATTCGAATGCATCTATTTTATTTGTTATACTTCTAATATTGACATGTAGTAATTTAAGAGCGTTTTCATTTTCTCTTGCTGAATTTGTTTTATGACAATAACTAAGCTTAGGATGTTTCCTTTCATCAGTTTCCCTTAGCTTAACCCATTGTTTTCTCTTGTAACTCCCCCTTCTTTAGCCACTTGTCTAAAAAAGTTGCAGTTTTTAAGCCTCTCACTTTGCCCATAAGCATGTCTGTGTTTTTATTGGCTGCTTTCCCTTGTTACCATTTCTCTAGCACGGTTAACCTAGTATGTGGTTTAACCATTACAGTGATAGGTAGGAAGTGTAAATTGAGTGTCTCAAAATTTGCTTGCCTAAATGGTTCATATTATGTATGCCATCATGATTCAAGTGTTTTTCAAATATTTTGGTGTCAAGAAAATTTACCCTTATGTTTATCCTTATATTTATCCTTACTACACTTGTTTAGTGATTTGTTTACTGCTCGATGTATAACAGCATTTGCCTTATTTACCTGAATGTTCATTTCCCTATCAGTCCTCATCGGGATGGTGTTAATAACAAGCTTACACCTCTTGCTTACAGCTGCTAATTTATTTATCGCAGTCGAGATTTGCCTTGCGTCAAGAGTGCTGCTGATAACATTTGTTCCCCCCATCACAATAACCCAATCTTTCCCTTGTAAATTTTTTGCTTCTGAGCATGCCCTGTCAGCAATTTCTGTGAGTGTTTTACCTGGCCTAAAGATCACTTCAACAATGTAGCTATCACCCAGTTTTTTTCTTAAGATGTCACCATGGCTATCTGCGATCATTACTACCCTAATCTTCCGAGGATCACCTGATTTTATTCCTTTGGCTAAGAGATGGACCCCTGTTTGGTTTCTTGGGTGTTGCTTTCTTGGTTTGTAGTTCTGTTCATGGAGATTCTAGGCGATTGAAGTGGTGGAAATTTTTTGCAGCTAAAGATTGTAGCATTTATCCTGTCCCATTCGTCACTCTCTTCAGGTTTTTTCTTACTTGGACACTCGTGATCGCCTCTACCGCTCCCTCATAAGATCTAAATTAGACTTTGGCTGCACTGTTTATGCATCGGCGAGGAAATCTTACATCGGCATCCTGGATCCAGTGCACAACGCTGGTATCAGGTTGTGTACTGGCGCGTTTCGCACATGTCCCATCGTCAGCCTGCATTGTGAGGCCGGGGAGACTCCGCTTAATATCAGGCGTGACTACCTCCTTGCCAGCTACGTAGCCAAGCTGCGTGGCATGCCAAAACACCCGGCATACAGGTCTGAGTTCGCTCCGCCAAATGTTGTTCTCTACAACACCAGGCAAAAAGCAACCAGACCTGTTGGCATCAGAGCAAAAGAGCTCCTGGCCGCAATTGGAATGGACCTTCCACCTGCCCTTCCTGTCGGAATCGGTCGTGTGGCTCCCTGGAAAACATCCCAGCCTGTGTGCCTGATGCAACTCGCTCAGCACACCAAGGCCCAGACGAGCCCGGCCGTGTTCTGACAGCTTTTTTGCAGCATTTGCGACCAGTATCCACAACACTGCAGGATCTACACTGACGGATCAATGGACAATGAGTCTGTGGGGTGTGCCTTTGTCATCGACAACGCAAGCGTGTGCTGGATGCGTCTGGAAATGAAAACTGGTTTTGTAGCATTGTTTTAATTGTTTTTTAACCCTTGATAATTTTTTACTCGTCTGACTTGCTTCAAATTTTTATTTGTTCATAGTTGGTGAGTAGTTTTTTATATTCCTTGTTGTTAATTTATTTTTAGATTGAGACTGTTTTTTTATAAACTGAACTAGTTTAGATATGTTTTATAACTAGCCTAAAATTTCCTGGCGCAAGTCTTTAAAAATAATGCGTCAGGAAATGAAAACTGGTTTTTTTATCTAGTTTTTCATTGATTTTTAACCCATGACAATATTTTATCCAACTGATCAATAGAGTTATCTATTTGTTTTTAGTTAATACATTTTTCATCTGTCTCTTTATTTTAAACATCTGACCGGCGCAACTAGCCCAGCCTTTGACGCGCCGTAAAACCCACATAATCAAATCAAATTAATTTACCTTTTCCTTGCAATCTAACAGCTGGGCAAGGGTCCATCGATGTTGTAGAAGCCTGCCAAGCATTTCGACGATGGAATTCCACCGAGTCTTGCGGTATTTAACGAGATTAGCGGGGCTGGGAGAGTTTTGACGCTTCAAAAAATCTGCGTTTTCACATGTACTGTTGTTAAAATGTCCCACCAAATGACTACACTTTTATCATCTTTTGTATCGCATGATTAGACACGACCTTCATCCCCATTGCATTATTGATGCATAGCTGCAGGGTATGAGCAGCACAACCAATGTCAACGCCAGTGCCCAAGTGAAAGGCCGACCTCGCAATGTTGGCAGCATTGTCGTTCACAATTGCAACCACTTTCTCTACGATGTCCCATTCCTTAAAGGCCCTATCTCAGCTAGAAAACCAATTATATATAGTGTAGAACATGTTACTGTGATGATATGAAAATAAAAATAAATAAAATCGGGTCGATAGTTTTCATGTGAGCAATTTTTTAAGAACCGAATTTGAATCTGCCGCGCCGCCTGCGTGACGTAGTCTAGGGCTATGGTCTAGGGCTGTGCCGCTGAGCCGGCCCACTGCTATGCTTGCCTCACGCGCTTCCAGCTTGTCACTCAGTTCACATTCGGTACTCAGTGATCGTCCACCTAGCTAGCTGGCTAGTCGTTAACATGGTTCGTCGATGCTGTGTTTACAAGTGTTCCAACAATACTGAGAAAAATAAGGCAGTATCATTTCATATATTTCCAGACAAACAACGAAAGCCAGCGCTGTATAAGAAATGGTTACAGAAAGTGAAACGAGAAAGGTTTGTTCCGACTAAGAATACGTTCGTATGTTCAGAGCATTTCGTATCATCTGATTACAAATTCTCTCAAGTTTTAAAAGGTCAATTCTTTCCTAATTCTACCCCCCCCCTGCGAATCCTGAAGAATGATTCGGTTCCCTCAGTAAAGATGACTGGAGTCGAAGAAAATCCACATAAACGTCGTAAGACGAAACATCTGGAAAGTAAGTGTCTATCTGAACTCCTTGATAAAATACCCGAGCAACCATCAGCTAGCACGAGTAAGAATATTGGGAACGGCACCTCAACACCTCGCAAGAAAACAAAGATTACTAGCTCTGGTAATCCCGCGGTGCCCTTTGAGTGCGAGATTCTACCAATTCTTCCTTCCCTAGCGGACAATAATCCTCCGTCAACATGCGAAATAGAGATTCAGTGCGAAATGGGAACCGAGGTATACCGCCAGCTCGCACCTTCAGGGAACTCCAACAATACAAGTGTTTGTGAGAATGACGACGACGAACGAGATGATAGCACGTATGTCCCGAACTTCGAAGACAATAGCGCCAGTGACGACGATTGCGACGACGCTGATGATACAAATGAGCCAGGCGATATTTCCAACGTGTTCTTTGTGTTTTGGGATTGCCTTTTGACACTTTTTTCATTTTGTTGCGTCTGTGGCGGACCGGTTACCGAAGTGGCGAAGCGAATGCACGGGTGCATGCTAACTGTCACTACCACGTGCATTGTCGGACACAAGCACGTGTGGTCTTCGCAGGCTAAATGTGGACAAAAATACTTGGGCTCAATTAACATTGTTGCGGCGCTGTACACTTGCGGTGTCAGTTTCACTTGCTTTAAATCATTCGCCAGCGCATTGAAGCTACTTTTTTTGTCGTCGGCAACATATTTTAGAATTGTTCACGCATACATTCGCCCGGCTATCTTGGATGTGTGGTACACCGAACGAGACATTGAAATTTTGAAACTCGCGTCGTCTGGCGAACCCGTTCGGCTTTCTGGAGATGGTCAATACGACTCTCCGAGATCTGACAGAAGACCAAGCTTCCAGGAAGGATTGGATTCGTAAAGGATCCTCGGAGTATCAGAACTTGGGCAAAATCGTTCTTGATCCCCGATTTTTGAAGGATTTACGACATGCGAGTCACTACTGCCACACAGGTAATATATTTTGCATTTTCATTTTCACATTTCCATTTATGGACATTTTCCACGAACGTCGCGAAGTGAATTTTCCGTTGCAGTATATAGCATTCCTTTGTAACCTAAACTAACTCATACAATGTTTACATTTTTTTAGGCACACTGGAGTCATATCATAACGAGAGACTGAAATATCTCCCAAAACGCCTGCACTTCCCGTACGTTGGCATGGTCCTGCGGGGTATTCTAGCGATACTAGATCACAACGCCAATGTGTCGCGAGTGTGCACAGGACAAGCATTACGCTACTCGAAAGCCCAAAAGGATTGGGTTTTAAGAAGGAAATACGAATCGAAATCCACTCTATGGAGAGATAAGCTTATTGAAAAGATAATGAAGCTTGAAGAGTATTCGCCTTCTGTCGTCGACTCCGCGATCGTCGACGTCGAGACGCCCAAGTGCGTCGCTCGCGTGCCAAAGCCATCGATGGCGGAAGTCTTGCAGAGACCACGGTACTCTCGCTTCGAGAGCGCGTAATACGGTATGTATTAGAGCAAAATCGACTACAGTTCAACTCCAATTATTCCTAACCATCTATATGGTTGCGTAGAAGGTTATATTATTTACCTTATGTAAGCCTTCAATCGAAGTAATCTGGTTCCTCTCCTTCAGCCGCGTGGTATCCGACGTAAATACCGCTCTCTTCAGGGAGCTCGTCCCGAATGGCAGCAACGACGCACGCGGGGATTACTATTCGATGGTGAATACCAAGCGATTCCCAGGAGTTTACCCAGCTCACGAAATTTCTATAGCCAATGTGGCGCCATAACTTATTGGACTCTAAGCGCAGTTTTTGTTTGGTTTCTTTACAGCTGGTTTGCATAATTAGGTTGTGTTTTACCATGTTTAGCACATCTAAATTGGTGGTTACACTGCCAAACGAGTCATTGAGTGTAATGCAGGAATCACCTTTGATTAAACTTTTGATTTGGTGGGATTCCTGGCAGCAAACCGACTCGATGTCTGTGACTTGCTGTTTACAAAATCCGCAGGAGCACCATTCGGTGTTGCCTGCCCTCCCAGTCAACTTCTCGGCCCTCATCCTTTCCGCCGTCGCACTTTCTTCCCTGATGCGTCTACGATCGACTGATAATACATGCTCGAACAAATACGGCTTCAAGCCAGACATCTTTGCAACTAGGCTGGTATGCGTGGACTGGCAAAAGTGTAGGTGGTGTAACGTGCAAGGGTCTTCGACTGTGGCGCGCTGCGAGTCTAGCCGCGCGCGGCCGGTGCACATGGCTCAGAGCTCAGCGGCACAGCCCTAGACCATAGCCCTAGGTGACGTCACGCAGGCGGCGCGGCGGATTCAAATGAGCATTCATAGAAAATCGCTCAAATGAAAAGTATTGATCGCATTTACTTCATTTTTTTTTATATCATCACAGTGACATGTTCTACACTATATATACTTGGTTTACTAGCTGAGATAGGTCCTTTAAACACTGACAACAGCTCATATTCTAGATAATGACTCACTTGGCGTTCTGTCAGATGCACTGTCGTTAATACTGGTGTCCTCAGTATAAAATTTCTGCTTTAATAGGACGCTGTAACAGCTAGGTACCCATCATTTGCGCATGAGGTCCAAGCATCAGTTGTGATAGCCACTTATTTCACGTCTGCAAACTCAGCTTTAATTTTCGTGGCTTTACTTACAATATTAGGCTTGATACCATCCGAGTCGGTTGGTTTGGAGTTGATCCACGTACTTCATCAGTTCGCGGAATCCAACCCACTCGGTCATTTTTAGGGGTAAGTGGTGCTTTGCAAACATTGTTACCACAATTTGCCTGCTTATGCTGTCGCATGGACGACCTGATGTGAATCCAAATGATCCAAGGTTTCCTTGGGGGATCGCTCCGGCAGATTTCTCGACAATGCCGTGTATTTTTAAATGCTTTATCAACGTCGAAGTGGAAGAGCCGCAGTACCCAAGTTTCTTCTTACATAATTTGCACTGTGCTTTGGCTTCATCTTTCATTATTAAAAAATGACTCCAAGCGAACGAAGTCTTTTTGGTGGCCATTTTGACTCAAAAGGCGCGAAACGGCAAACACACCCACTAGACGCAACAGAATGCAGCCGAGTGACCTTGACCACGATTCCGATAAAAGCATTCGCCCCAAGCACCATATCCGAGAGACCGCTGCATCCTTATCCTACTCCTAACACTCCTACTCCTGAAAGCACATCTTCCTCTGTATCATACTACAACAAGACCTTTTCAGACCTTATTCCCACCCCAAAAATTACACGTGCAGCTCCAAATCCAAGAAGAACAAAAGAACGCCGCCGCATTAATCGTGCGCAGGGAACCTTTTGAAAAATCGTTGCCCTCAACGTCGGAAGTCCCGGAGAAAAGCAAGAAGGCGGTGGACACTTGTGAGGCAAATAATTTAGATAGTGATTAAATGTGTAATTGAGTCTTTGACCTTGATATTTTATATCTTGATCTTCTACATATTAAATACAATAAGTAAATGTTATTTCTTAAAAAAAATTAATATTTATTCAAGGAGTACCCCTTCTTAAGCATGTGCCGACATTACATCCCACATGGATATAATGTCGCCAACCACGTCTGACATAACATTTATTTGTTGATTTAAATGAAAAGACAGTTTTTTTTTAACTTGACTGAAATGAAAAAAGCATAATTGTTCCTTGCCACAAATTTTTTGAAATTTTTTGGATGAATAATTTTCTCCCCATAAAAATATATATAGGTGGCAACATACCATCCATCTACCCTACGCCAATCTGCGCAGTTCCGGGTGATTTATTGCAAATCCTGCGTGTTGCAATGCCCGAACATGGGCAACTCACCGCTTCTCATTTTTGACGCCAAAATCCGATGTAAAAAAAAAACGGGATTCTGTTTTACCTACATTATCCCAGCTTTCGTTGGTAGTGAGATGGCATCGAAATATCTAGACAAGAACAGACCCAGTCAAAGGTAGGTAGATAAAGAGACACTAGGCCATCTTTACGAAATCTGACATTTTAAGAAAAAAAAAAAAGTGACCAAGGTAGGTTATGAGTTCAAATTAACTTTCGTTCGCAGAATTATGGAGGCAGATGAGTGGTTGTCATAATGCATATTAATCGTATTGCAATTATGCATCTATTAGGTAACAATCAGGCATTCCCCACGACCCTAATATAATTAAACACATGCAAAACCACAACATACCTTTCATCTTACGAGCTGATCGTAATCGTTGACGGACAGGGGCCGAACTGGTGCCAATATTCCTTATGAAACACAAGGAACCCAGCAAACACACCCGCGCTGGGCCCACACGGCGCCCGCGCGGGGTAAACGTATTCACCCCGCGCGGGCGCCGTGTGGGGACCCCGCGCGGGAGCCGGCAGAAAGTGTCACTTTTTTCCACGCGGCTCCCGCGCGGGGTCCCCACACTTGTGCCGCACTTTGCCCACGCTCTGCCCTCGCGCTGCCCGCACTCTGCCCGCTCTGAACCCGCGGTAACCCCACAGTGAGCCCACGCTTGCCCCACAGTGAGCCCACGCTTTCCCCACAGTGAGCCCACGCTTGCCCCACCGTGAGCCCACGCTTACCCCACAGTGAGCCCACGCTTTCCCCACAGTGAGCCCACGGTTTCCCCACAGTGAGCCCACGTTTACCCCACAGTGAGCCCACGCTTTCCCCACAGTGAGCCCACGCTTACCCCACAGTGAGCCCACGGTTTCCCCACAGTGAGCCCACGGTTTCCCCACAGTGAGCCCACGGTTTCCCCACAGTGAGCCCACGGTTTCCCCACAGTGAGCCCACGCTTACCCCACAGTGAGCCCACGGTTTCCCCACAGTGAGCCCACGCTTACCCCACAGTGATTGGATTAATTGGATTCATATTTAATTAATTGGATTCGTTATTGGAATATTTGGAAACTGGAAATTATAACATTTTGATTGAGTGAATGATATTTAAAATTTTTGTATAATTGAGTTACAATTTACAAATAAATAACAATATCTGAGGCCCTAAAAGCAGGCCCTCGATTTAGGTGGATTATCTCGTTGTATATAAGAAAAAATTTGTACAATAACCATAATAATAATCTTTTTATGAAAAAAATACCAATTTACTGTAAGTAATAAATAGCTAATAATTCTATCAAAACTTACAATATCGATAGTTAATTGATAAAAAGTATGTTTATAAAAAAAGATTAATATTTGTTTAAATAAAATACATAAAATGATAAAAGCTGCTTATTGCACAGTTTTCCATTGGTGGATTTTGTTATTATTGGTAGAAATAATCCAAAAGCCTGCCAAAAATTATCAAACATAAAATTCTAATAATATTAATAATGCTAAAGAAAAACTTATAACTGTCAAGTGGGTACTTATAAAACAATAAAAAGTAAAATTGCATGCTTGAATTTAAAAAAATATAACACCGCCTTTAAAAATTAAAACATTTCAAAAGGCACAACCCTCTGCGCTCCGGCGTCCCCGTTCACACGCTCATTTTCTTCATTCGGCACAGGCATCAGCTGTTCATTGCTGGTGCGTCTGTGACGCAGGCGCCCGCCGGCACCCGGCAGGTCTCGGGCGCCTCGCAGCCACTTCTTCACACCAGCAACCGTATTGCTGTGTGTAGCCTCGCTGTGTGTCTCTTTTATCACGACTGCAATCAAACGAACAAAATTGGGTTAAATTCGGGTTCTTTTCTAGTCTACACAATGGAGATCCCTGTGTCAACGGCAATAAAAAAGGAATCTTTTTTTGAACCCATATCTTCCCATTCCGGGTTCAAATTCCGGTACGGTTACAAATTTTGGAATTGACATTTATTTTCTACTAATAAATGTCTACCGTACATGCAACGAGTGTTTGCATTTATTTGCGCACACGCAATATAATCGCGTTGAGGGTGATTAACTGGCCTTTAAAAAGTTCAGTTTTGAACTTGTAATTCCAACACTGGATTTAACTTACGTGTTATTAAGAGGAGTACATTCTGGAAGTCCTGCATGGATGTCTTTCCATTGCAGCCCTTCCAGTTTATTCTTCGCGCCAAGTCGGGGACAATTATTTTCGCCAAAACTGTTTTTATTCCAACTTCAACATTGGCTCCAGCAAAGATGCTGAGATTCACCACCTAAAATGTTCACAGGAATGGACGAGTTTAAACAAGATCATAGTTTCATAATTATTTATTCAGTCATGTTTTATGCATGAGATATTAATTAATATTAATGTAGAATAGCACTTACAATTTTTCGCAGTTCATCCTGCGACTTCAACAAAACGTTAAGTCCGTGTAGGGCCTGGAGGTTTTCACACGGGAGCCCGTGAACGTTTTCATAGGAGGCTACGAATTTGGAAGATGTTGTTTTGCTTCCTAAAACTCCACTTTTTAGGATTTCAAGAATATCCTGAACTTTCCTTTTTATCTGTTCTAGTGAGTCTGTTATAAAGAAAACACAAGAAAATATTATTAATTGTTTGCGAATAAATAAATATATATAATACAATAAATACCTATTTGAAAAGTAAATAAATATTTCACTAACGGCTATTTTTCTGCACTTCCTCCTCCAGCCTGACGCAACCGCGGCAGACTGCGGCAGAGGTTGTGGCAGAAGTTGTGGCAGAGGTTGCGATAGAGTCTGATGCGGTGGATGGAGAAATGAATTTTGAAGTCAGATTGGATGTTGATTTCGAAGGGCCGGGGAGAGAATCATTATTTGCAGTGTTGAGTCTCAACCTGCCGGGTTGACTAAATGGCGTGGACGTAATTGCCACTATTGGCTCGTCGTCGTCGCCGTCCGAGGAGTCGTCACTTACAATCTCGTCGAAAATATCTCGATTTCTAAAAATCAAAAATGAAATTTATTTAAAATGGTCATCTCTCGCAAAAATGAAACGAATGAAAGATTAACGAAACCAACCCTTTGCACTGTCGCTTCCTTTTTGACTTTCTGAAGCCTTGGCCCTCGTTGGACGATATGTCCGTGGTTAATCTGGCCCTGGCATCATTGACCAGAGCCTTTAGCTTTTCATTGGCTTTTACCAAATCGCCTGTTAAACAAGAATAATCACAATAAAATATCGGCGAGGAGTGCAGTCCCAGGTAATCAGATATTCAAATTAAACCCGCTCTGTCTTACTGACCTGTCTCGTATCTGATGGATATAGAACAGATCATCCAATCAGGCCCTGGGGGTAATTGTTTTGCTACCGCCTTCACGCGATGCCCATCTGTCTTGAAGTGCTGTGGCCAGTAACATTTCGTTTGGTTGATCAACCACGCCTTTGGAATTGTGGAAAGGGCATTCTCGTCGGCATCGTCGAGGAATTCAATGACAATCCACATTCTAAAACATAAATATCATTAATGTAATTCACATAATTAATTAACATCATTCATATTAATGATGTCCTAAGCAGATATAGGCATACCCAAAAATATAAAAGATTTCCATAGAGCTTTCAAATAACTTTGTGTCACAAATAAGTATAAATTGGTAGTCAAAATTCTTACTTTTTCCTTTGTTTGAGTATTATTTGTAGCAAGGAAATAATAATTTTAGAGTCAAATCATATCAACTGATCAAGCATCGGTGACAATTATAATGGCAAAACCTTTTTATAGAATATCTGTCTGGCTACATGCAGCCAGCGTAATATTATTAGATTTAGATTGAGAGTCCCAATTTTATGAAATGATAACCTAACGTTATCATAATATTGTGTTTTAACGTGCGTGAAGCAAATGCAGCAGGTCATGGCACATTTCCATTCAACTCAACAACTTACTAAACACGAGTAATAGCATTTGATTTAGATAAGTAGAAATGTTTTAGTGAAATATGCATGCTATACGATCGATTAAAATATTATCTTTGCCTTACACTTTTATATTTTCGCATTTCAATTGAATGAACGTATTATACAAATAATGATTTTGTATATATTTTTTCTAAAACGTTGCACAGGGTCAAATTACCCGGGTTAGATACCATTTAACCATTGAACGATATAATTGATTTCTAAGCTACAAAAAACTATCGGAAATTAAGATATAGTAAAACTCACTCCGTGTGGATCAAAGGAAAACAAACGTGGTCATTTTTATAAGGCAAAACAACTGCCTTTCGCTGTACTTCTGTAATCAAATGATAATGAGTGGCTTCTGAGAGATTAAATATTTTAAAAATAGATAGGTCAGAGGACTTGCAAGGATATTTAAAGAAATTTTCTCTGCCCTGAAACGTTTGGCCAGCTATATATATCAATCCCTGGTTGGTTTTCACAATGTTTTGAATCTTGAAAACAACCCCTGACTTCAAATAGACTACTGAGTCACGTTCATTTATACCCAGTCTGAAATTAGGTCCAAGTACTTTTCGAAAATGTTCCCCTTCAATTCCATTCGATGGCTTATTTGAAAAGCTGATTCGACTGGTTTCTACAACGGAAAATAAATTTGATGGGCCTGCATTTATGACGGTATCGTTGCCTAGAGCAGATTCCTTAATACGTCTGCATATCTGCTCAAGAGGATTTGTTGTTTTACGAAGCATTCGTTTCAGACTATACAGGAAATTTTCAAAAGGAAACGCACTAAAATTATCAAGTGGGCCAAATGATTTACAGTCATTACTCAAATGTATTAGATTGTGAACGTTATAAACTATAAATTCTCTCCCATAAAGCGCAGTTGCTTTCGTCACAAATAATCGCAACAACTCGTTAGCTTTATCATTAAACTCATTACACAGAGAGTTTGAAATCAATATGGTAATTGCGGAAGACAAAAGCAAGAAATGTCTGTATAAATCATCAGTGAGAATGCCTCGTAAGTAAACAGGACCCAAGTACAGCAAAAATTGACGAAACTCTGTCCCTTTCCACCTGTCAAGTTCAACTAGAGATCTCGGTTTACGATTGAATTCGGCTGGCCAGAAGGCCTGGGCAGAGATGAGGGACACATTTAAATTGTCTATTAAACGCCAGTTCAAGCGTTGGTTACTACTCCTATCTTTCCATGCTACTAATAGGCGTCGCATCAATCCCAAGCAAATTAAATGCAAATAGTCGAGAGGGAAGCAAGTAACAAGACCCACATTTAAGCGTGACAAAGGTGACTTGGCCTTGTGATGTTCGGTGTCATTCATTTCATCAAATGAGACATCAGTCCGCAAGGGAGCGTCATTTTCAGGATAGGTCATACGCCCGAAAAAAACGCCTTTTTGGGTGCACTTGTCGCATCCGAAATATCCATTAAAAGATTTCGTGCATTTGATGAATGCTTTAGCAGGTGTATCGCAGCAAAAGAGGTGAATTTTAGCTTGGAATTTATCACATTTAAAAGTGAACCCATTTTCTTCTAATTTTGTAAACTCTGTGACAAAATCATTTAAAAACTCTTGGATCGGTGGCTTGCTATTACCACAATACAAAGAAATGACGAAAGGTTTTCTTGCAGGATCTTCCTTAATTAGACATAATATTGGCCAAAACTGTTTGTTATTGCTTTTGAAAAGAGGTAGACCATCAATGTTTAAAATCAAGCTGACAGTCTTTGCTTCCAAATTTTTCTCGGGAATTTTCTCCATGCGGCATATCATGCTTTTTTCTAGTTCAAAGTTGAAATATTTTCCCGTTCCCATTGTTTTAATTTCAATGTGTCGCGGAGTTTTTAATAATGTCCTAGCATCTCGAGGTAAAGTTGGATGCCATGCCTGAAGGCCTTTAAGAAGCATAGATAAAGCAGAATGAGTAATATTATTATTTATGCTCCATTGCCGTAAAAAGGTTACTATGTTTATTTCATGATCGGCGGCTAAATCCTCATCTGATTCTGTATCAGATATATAACGAGGTAAATCTGGCTCTAAACTCTCTTCATATTCAATATCATCATTGTCATCTGCATTACCATCATGATCATCGTGCATACTTTCATCTTCCAGTACTTGAATCGCATCTGCACCTAACTCAATTAATCCCTCATTAGAAAAGCTGCGGTCATCACGTATAGTATCCTTTTCAATTAACTCAATGTTCCTTGAACGATCGGATGTGATCTTTAGTAGACCATCTCTAATTGCATTGACTTGGGACTCTCTCAGATCATTTTTCAGAGACCTATTTCGGCGGCGGATAAGCTGGCGTTGACTTATGCCAATAAATGCGCCTATTCTATGGCTGCCCTCTTTTCCCATTTTAAGCAGCTATCCTTAAACAATCTATTGGATTACACACACATAAAAAAACGTACTAACTTTACTATTAGTAAAGTTAAGTATGTCCACGCTTCGATGCCTGAGCAGTGTTATGTTTAGAACTAAAGAAATTATCCTATTGCGTATATAGTTCGTCAAATTGGTCAAATGAGCGCTCGAAGGAGACTGGTTATGATAACATTCTGAAATTAATTTACAAAAAGTCAATTAATTTATCACAAGAAGCGATGATATTATTCTACTCATTTTTCACTTTTATTTTGCACTTTGTATCACATTTTGCATAATCTTTAAGATTATGGTCTAATTGTTGAACAAACCTTGTGCCCAAAGTGGAATTTCAAGAGGGATTATGCAAATAGACAATTCATTCTTTGAATCAATAGGAAAAGCGGATCACAATGAATTTAAGAGTAAATAACAAGCTTAGAAAAAACGATGTCGTGAATTTGAATTGCTTGAAGTATTCGTCTCTGTGTTCAAGTGATGTTAATTTCCAGTGGCGAGAATATAAATAATTAGACATTATGTTCGAATTTAGCTTTGCACTGACAGTTTTCTGAGCTTGTGGCCTTTATAGAAGAGGCAAGCTAGGACAGTGTAATAGCTACATTTTAATTAGTTGAGTTACTATTACTATATATCTCCAGCGCCTTTCCACCTTTCAATAAAATTTCGACGCATTCACTATGTTATTAAAATTAGCGTTAGCGAAGCTCTACTTATTCTTCTGTTTACTAGCTTTAAGACATGCTGAAGGCCAAAGTAGAGCCCTAATCGTATGACACCCCCTAGTTATGTCCTAACAAATCACCCTGTCAATGGCAACCTTTTGTGAGAGGAGGATGGTCAGGTCGGTTTATGACTCCCAGATGTTCTTTGACTTCTTCATTTTGAGCTGGGAGCAACGCAAAGGATTCTCTTGCATAAGTCTATAACCGATTGTATCAATGGTTTCAAACTTTAAGTCTCTTTGCTGCCCAGTTGTATTTGAAAACCTGTTGAACGCTATCCAACGCATGAAATGGTGACTGTGAGTGATATAGTGATAATACACCATTCTTTTATTGTGCTCATGGAAGAGGTTGCCCATCTAATTGAATTAAAATCCTCAAATCGCTTTGTGACCCACAGCATAGAAGCGAATAAACTTGAAAATTGAAAACATGCAAGGAGGAAAACATTCAAGGAATGCGGAGTGCCAAAGGCATGCAGTTAGTTTCTTATAGTAAAGATATAATAAATAAAAGCAAATGCGTACCTTGATAGCTCTTGTATGTCTCTTCTGGCAAATTAAACCAAATTTTTAACTTTATCACGATCGTCGGTTTGAAGCGTTCCTTGCGATGCACACTGGGCTAGAGCTGAGGGTAGAATGGAAAGAAGGGTGCAGGTGCCAGCCTGAGAAGATGTCAGCGAGGTGGGTGTATCGTTGGTCGCTGCACATGTGACGGGATATATTGTTACAAACATTAGAAATATATTTTTACTTAAGTCTCAAGAAACATTTCATTTCCTTACCAATAGAAGGCAAAAATAGAATCATTGACTTATATAACGACACGTTATAATACACATTGGTTGGTTGTACAATTATACTAAACTTAGAACACTATTTTGTTAAAATATGTACCAAGTTCCCTAATAAGAAGGTGGCGTAGCCAGCACGGGGGCAGGGGGGGCGACCGCCCCGGGCGCCGCCCGGGGCCTAGCGCCGGGCGCCCCTATTTTTATTTATTAAAAATTACAATAAAACCCACTCTGGACCCAGACACCTGTAAACTATAAGAAATTTCTGAAAAAGTTAGGACATATTGCGTCTAATTGGGGCGCCCCTAAGGACCCTCATTTTCAAAAATTAAAAGACAATTAGTGGCGTTGATTTCACCCAAAGAAGGTGTACAATTTAGTAGAACCACCTGTCCATACATGCTTAAAAGGGCTAGCAAACATGCTGGACCAAACGCTTGTTTCTCTGCCCTGCCCTGCCCTGGATCCAGAAAATTTTTACGAAGTTTCCAGTCAGCAATCACTCAGAGATTTGGCCATTGTATCAGTAGCTCCAGTGGCTCATTTTGGAATCAAGGAAATCAATTACTCGAATGGCGATCTTTTGAAGCTGAAAGACATATTACCATTTCTAATGAAAAATGGATTGAACGCCGTGTACCCTAATCTGACCACACTGTACAAGATCTATTACACCCTTCCAGTCAGTAGTTCAACCGCCGAACGAAGTTTTAGTCGTCTAAAGAACGTTAAAACATATACTCGGTCAACAATGACGGAAAACCGACTCTCCAATTTAGCTGTTTTACACATTGAGCGAGAACTCGCAGAAACAATGGATTTTGAAAATGTGATCGACAACTTTGCGAAAATGAAGCCTCGACGAAAGAAACTTATCGTTGGAAAATAAGGTTTATTTCTCAAAATTGGTTGAGCCATTTGGCCAGTGAAACGAAAACAAGCCGTTTAATTGAGCATGAGAAAATTGAAATTTTTGATTTTTGAAAAACATTTTTAAGTTTTTGAACTGAAAAAAGCAGAAGTATACTCTGAAAATTGCGTCCAAATCGTTTCAGCCGTTTGGACAGTCGAGCACGGACAAACGGACAGAAAAAACAAAAAAAAACATGAATGACTCTTTTTAGGAGTGAGTGGAAATTGAAAGTATTCGCTTCACTCGCTACGCTCATCCAATTATATAATATACTCATCTTATTACGTAAGCGTAACATTTAATTTTCTTACATTTTTTTATTAATTCTGATTATTATTTTAATTAGTTTTATTGGATAAAGAAAAATAATGTTTGACCATAGCAAACTACGTCATATAAATTACAGTGACAAAAATTGGCTAATACGCGTTTCTTAATGCCTTATTATTTATGAGGATGGCGCCCCTATTTTTCTGACCGCCCCCCCAAGCTCCCAATCCTGGCTACGCCACTGAGAAGAGCTCTTTGGGAGGAGGCTAATTTTGAGGAGAAAGGGTGACAGGATGTTGGTTAACAATCTGAATGCATAAAAACTGATAGCCACGGCACAAATATATCTTTTATTTAGGATGAATTTATAGGAAAGAATATTAATAAGTTATTAATATTTTAATAACATTTTCAAGTTTAAGAAAAAACTAAATATTATTTAACTGATAATATCTTATAATATCAGTTACTAATAACAATGGGTTTTTTAAGCTTAATTAAAATCTAACATCAGGTACGGTAATGAAAAATAAAAATTGAAGTGATTTTCCACAGACAGACAATGGGGGGGTTCTGCCATGTGTATTAGCATCGACTTGGTGATTTGAGGAATCAAATAAAATAGAAGTCTTTTTCTAGAAAAAGAAATTTTATCATTTCATACCCTTCGATCTATTAAATTTTCCAAACTGTCCTATAAGAAGAAAAACTGTAGGTATATTATTTCTCCAATTCAAAATCAAATGGTGCAAAAGCAGAGTTTGAAATATGAGCGCGCTAGATTTTGTCAGTCTACCAATCGGAGCAGCGAAGCATTTGAAGCCATATGCGGTCGCTTCGGGTTGTGAGGGTTGGGATGGGACGGAGAACTGCATAGAAATCGAATACAAAAGAATTTTGTAAGTATTTTAAACAGATGCTAAACCTTTCTTTCAGTTTCCGTAGAGCCGAAATGATCGCGATAAGTGATTAATGTGTCCAATTGAAATGTTAGTAGTATTATTCACGATTAGGTACATAATTTTTTCATTAAAAACGTACTTTAAATCATGTCTCTGAGACGAAAATTGTACGAAATACAGGGCTATGTTTTGGTCATGGGATGTTAATAAGCAGGTGCATAATATCCCGATTAGTATATCAAACATAAAGTTTTCTTGTCAGTTAAGTGCTGGTTTGAAAACTGTTTGAAATGTTAAAGATAACTCTTCAGAACAATAAATCGCTGTGTAAAGTATACTACATTAGTAAAAAATGGTTGACTTCCCGGATAAAATCGAGGTCGTTCACTGCGGCATACATGTGGGGAGTGCGCGGGCCCAGAGCGGGCTGAGCGCGGGTAAGATGTGGGGTAGAATGAAATACCCCACGCACTTGCCGCGCGGGCACAGTTTGGGGTTACCACCGCGGCTCCCGCGCGGGCGTCACGGTGGTGTTTCATGGATAAAATCGAGGTCGTTCACTGCGGCATACATGTGGGGAGTGCGCGGGCCCAGAGCGGGCTGAGCGCGGGTAAGATGTGGGGTAGAATGAAATACCCCACGCACTTGCCGCGCGGGCACAGTGTGGGGTTACCACCGCGGCTCCCGCGCGGGCGTCACGGTGGTGTTTCATGGATAAAATCGAGGTCGTTCACTGCGGCATACATGTGGGGAGTGCGCGGGCCCAGAGCGGGCTGAGCGCGGGTAAGATGTGGGGTAGAATGAAATACCCCACGCACTTGCCGCGCGGGCACAGTGTGGGGTTACCACCGCGGCTCCCGCGCGGGCGTTGCGGTGGTGTTTCATGGATAAAATCGAGGTCGTTCACTGCGGCATACATGTGGGGCGTGCGGGGGCCCAGAGCGGGCTGAGCGCGGGTAAGATGTGGGTAAAGTGCGGGCAGTGCGTGGGTACAGGGATGTGGGCACAGTGTGGGGTTGCGGATGTGGCTCCCACGCGGCTCCCGCGAGGGAATTGGGGGGGCGATTTCAGAATTTTATGCCCGCGCGGGAGCCGTGCGGGAAACGCACTGATCACCCCACACTTACCCCGCACCCCACACAAATCCCACAGTGCCCGCGCGGGCCCCGCGCAGGGCCCGCGTGGGGTGTGTTTGCTGGGAAGCTCCTTTAAGAACTTAGGTTGCGATCTCTCCCGGAACTACCCTACTACAACTTATTCTTAAAATGATTTCAAACACATGCACTTCATTTTTAAAGTATTTTTATTTTCTAATGATTGTTTGGTGATAAATTGGTACAATTTTTATAATGTGGCATTTGAAACTTGTGTTCCCAGGAGAGTCAATGCAGCTGCCTGCAAATTTACTACGGCCACCAAATCCTTCAATGTGGAGTCGATGCCTCGCATCGCCTGGACCGCCTCGCATATTCTGGACCTGGTCAATGCCTTCGTTGACTACGTCCTGCTGGGACTGGGTGGCGCGGTGGCAGCGGCGAGGACGGGTACGGGCTGCTTGAAGGGCGCACGGTACGGGATGGCGTTGGGGTGGCCCTCGCAGACCCACTCGTTTTTTTTAGTGGAGCATGAAGTGGATCTAATAGATGGTGGAGGAGAGGATGGTGGTGGAGGTCCTTGGTGATAATGTGATGGTTGGTAAGTGGAGGCGGATGGCATGGATGAACACCCTCAAATGACAGTGGAGGGCAGAGAAGTAGGATGGGAATGGACGGAATTATTCGACACTTGTGTGATTTCTTCGTCGGAGATGTCTGTAAAAAAAAAAAAAAAAATCAAGCAGCTACATAACAAATAAAATAATGTCCATGTATTGGATAAACAATTTAATCCTGCTTGGGCTCAGCCAAAATTATTAACTTCTGTTGATAAAAGATATAAAACTTTCAAATAAAGATATTGTTATTCAAATTTTGTAAGCATTATTTTTTCTTGCATTTCATTTCATATCATATTATCATGTCTTGAGGTCCTTACCAGCCAAGTCGTTTTTCAATTCCAGTGATGGTGTTGGCGATGGCGGAGATGGTTGGCTTGTCTTTTTAGCTGCTCGCCGCTCTAGACAAAATATCATGATTCAGAAACTTGTAAGAAAATACCAACTCCAGCAAATGTAAAGTAGAACCATTGAATAGGTAAGGCCATTTTATAATGCGATGGTAGTGCCTACCAGCGTTTAAATCGCGGCCACCTTTCACATCGCAGTAAGTTACTCCGAAGACAAAAATTAAATGATCAGCTCGTCGATGTGGTTCAAATCTGAAATGGTTTTTGGGACTCTGCCGATGCCGCTTCACTCGGATCGCAGAGCATTTTTTGCGCCTCGCGCAGCACTCTTCCTCTGCTTCCATTTATTTTTTAAATTAAATGATTTTTTATCATTATTAGAAGTTTAATCACCGATTAGACAATATTTAAGTCATTTAAGCATTTGTGTGTAAAATTTACTCACTTCAAGAACGGAGCGGGAAGCAGAGCCTGCCGCATTCACTGCTGCGGGCACCTGGCCCCAAGCCCTGTCTTTCTTTTCTTTAGTTACAGAAGATGAAAAACTGGCAATTATTGTTTACCAATAACTTTTTATGGTAGTTAATAATGCCAGCTTCTCATCTTCACTTAATTCGGCTTCTTTCCACGCTTTATAACAACTTTTGTCGCCATTTTCAGTAAGATCATTCACCGCATTCTGGCGCACTTCTTTCAAATTCGGTGTCATTTTTAAGCCATAGCAGCTCGTTTATTCACTCGTCCAATCGAGTGCAACCTCACATAAAGTCAGAGTCGCCGAAATAGGTGCTACATAACAAGAGCGTAGAACCGCCGCGCTAGGTCATAGTTACTGTTACCGCTCTAGGTAAGGCCCCAGTATTCGACCAAACTTGAAAACCTCACTTGAAAATTCAATGGATGCTGCTTTCAGTTCCCGTTGGTTCTTACTTGATTTATTGTACTGTGAATAAAGGGATTCCATGAACGATTGAAAGTGGTTGACTTCTGTTATGTATTTTAAAACCGAATCACTCACAGTAGCTCCAATCTATGGTTCAAGCAATGCCAAATAAAAACTTGGCTTTACTCGTTGGTAATAAGCTTGGCCACTCCATTCTTCTTATCGAAAATGACACTTGCACCGTCCGATGCAAATGCCATCCAATTATTTAGTAAGAAAGACTCTGTAAAGACATGGCTCTTTAAGCAGGTAACCAAATCCGATTTTATGTTGGCTGCATTTTGAGACCCAAGTTCAACCATGTCGAGAAAGATGAAAAGAGGCTCCGAATTTCCCCCGCAAGCTGATTTCAAATCGACTGCCATCACCTGTCATAACTGTCATTTGACCCACCGTTGTAGCTTCATTGATTGGTACTGCGATTTTAGCGTCGGAAGTCATTATGTTTCCGACTTTTTTTTCCGCAACATTCTCTGTGACTTTGTCTTTAATATCACAGTGTTTCTTCGCGGATTTCCCAATTTTATCTAGGTTTCTTTCATAATTCTACATGCCAGTGAGTGGGCCCGTAAATTTATGATATTTCTGTATTTTCGTCCTCAAAGATGATTTCCGGGTTGCCATATTAGTGTTTTCCCCTCCGTTTATTTCATTCTTTTGCCACTCCTTCGCGACCGATATGTCCTATGTATAAGCCAGGCCAAGAAGGTTTGTATCCGTTGATTGTGACAGCGAACTGCAATATTTGCAGCCTGCGAATAAAACAACATCAACCACACTGGTCATTTCTCTCGACTTGGGTCACTGGCTCCTATATATCTGCAGTCACATCTATACATTGTTATTGAAAGTGATGTTCTTGAAATCTATGTTGGCATGCATACCTATTTCTGATAGTGCTTTTTCCAATGTTTCCATATGCCTGCTTTGGCGACCTTCAAGGAGGTCAATATTGACGTCTCCTGCAATCAAAAATATTTTTCTCTCGCTTTCCAGCTTTCTAACTAGACGTTTAAGTATATCGATAAATTGGCTTATGATTTTATCTTCGGGTGGTCGGTAAACCGTCAAAATGATAATTGGGTTTGTACCTTTAATTTCGATGTCACATGCCTCGAAAACTTGTTCTTCAGCTGCACGGTTGATGTCGGCCCTGGCCTCGTACATATTTACCTGCACGTAAATAGCGCTCCACCACCTCTCCCGTGCAAAACACGATGCAAGTTCATAGTCACTTATCACCAGTGCATGCTCTTGACCTAATTTGAGCCAGTGCTCTGTGAGGCACAGTATGTCGATTCTATCTTGCATTGTGTCGAGGCATATTTCCATTTCTTCTTCTTTATTTGTTAGGCTGCATATATTTTGGTGCATTAACATAATTTTTGCTTTTATTTTGGGATTGTTGTGCTTTCCGCTAGAATTTCGACAGTAGTACAGTCGTTTTTCTGTATGTATCTTCTTCCCTCTTTCTTCACATTCGGATGCTGAATGGCTTTAGCATCCTTTTGCTGACGTTTCTCTTCGTCGCGTCGTTTTCCTTTTTCTCTCTTCTTTCCATCCTGGTCCTCCCGCCGATGTTGTGTTCTCCGCCGCTTTCTCTATTCTCTTTTCTTATGGGGTCGCTGATTGCTACATTTGGGGCACCACTTCGTCGATTTTCTCCAGGATCAGCTGTCCTAGCAGGTTTCCTCCCTTGTAGCTCAGGTGTAGGCCGTCGCGTGCTTAGTTCTGCTTCGTGATACTGAGGTTAGGGTCATAAAACGCTGCTCCTCGTTCTTCGCAAAGCCATTTAATACCGTAATTCATCTAATCAATTGTCGGGTCATATACGTCGTTCCTGTACATTATGCCGCCGATGACCCAATTTGTGGTGGCCCATTTTTCCGACACAATGTCGATGAGTGTGTCAATTTCCGCAATGTGATGAACCTTTGATCGTTCTTTAATGTTATTATTGCCTGATTACCTGTGGCTCACAGTTCGCTGGCACCGCGTATCATCGAGTCACCGACGAGTAAAACTTGACCAGGTTGATAGACCGGCACAATCGATGACAATGTGGTGACATCTTCTTCGTTTTTTTTTTCTTTCTTGACAACAGCCGCCTATATTTGTCGTCTCGGGACTCCGTTTCTTTTCTTCTTCTGCTACTGGCTCAGCACTGACTTTATTTTCTTCGTGGTTGTTTGTTTCTTGTTTTTTTTCAAGGGTGCCCCAGTATTTTTAAAGCCTGTTTTCTTGGTGGATCCTTGTGGAAAATTGTGTCTACTCTTGGAGATGTGGACTGGACGTCTTGGTCGAAGTCTCCGCTTCGTCCAGCGTGGTCCTGCTTCCTTCTCTTTTAAGGTGATTCGATTTCGTCCACCATTTTTAATACGGTTGATCGCGAGCTGGTGGAGCTACGTGCACCTGCGCCATTGTTGCTTTGTTGTGCAGCTGTGTCCTCTAGATTTTTGATGTGCTTCTTCAACAGGGTGATAATCTCTTCCAAGTTCAAGTTGCGTTTTCTCTTTTTTGTCTAGAAGCTTCTCTTTTTCGGCTAATATGGCATGAAGTTGCAGTATAATATGCAATTGTGTGCATTATGTGCAAATGTGCAATCCAATGAAGGTTACTTCTTTTCACAGTTTCACTTTAGGGAGCAGAGCACTGCGGCGTGGTGATTAGTTCCCGGATATTTGCCACTTGCTGCAATATTTTTTTTATATAATTTTCTAGTCTAAAGTCTAGTAGCTATAGCAAATAGTAATGTTACCTTTCTCATCGGAGAGTATAGAGAGAGTCTATAAAACAATATTAGTATATGATGGCACTAGCAGTTCGAATTACCAAGGTTTACGTTTTTACAGTCGATCGAGGTGCATTTTCTCTGGAAGGCTTGATAAGTTTCCAGATTCCAATCTTTTGGCCAATCTACAGGATTCGCGTCACCGCCATCGTCTTCACTGCCATCCTCTTCACAGACACCATCTTCATCACTGGAATTTCCGCTCTTATCACTAATACTCCGCCCCTCTTTGGCATTCCTAACAACTATAAAACTTCTACTTGGTGTTGGGTTAGCTGCAATCGCGCTTTCCTCGGGTGGGTTGCCCTTTTTTGGCGGAGGTTTTGCTTTTCCCTATATTTTAGGCAAATCCACTTGCTTCTTGCTTGACATTTAGGCTGCTACTGAAGCAAACTGCTATTATTGAACTTAGTTTGCGCGGGAAGTAAACATACAAATCTCAAATACGTCAAGTGAGTACGTTGACTGCTTGGAAAAACCATTGCATCCCCATCCAGATTGCGCTCGGCGGCAAGGCAGGCGGCGCGATATCACAAAAGCAGCGTGGTGTTCCGAGCTGTCCAGAAGTACGACCGAGATCATACGAACCGCTACTGTACACGGACTACCCACTTTTCGGAGTAAACTTTACTTTTCGAGTTTTTATAATGCAGGTTGTAAGGAGATTAAGAATTGTCGTTGCAAAACGCAATTTAAAGTTTTGGAAAGAGTATTATTGTAAATTTGTAGCCTTAAATTTGTAGCCTTCAACTTTTTTTGTATCCGGCTATGTGACAATGTGACTATGATTCATCGACAGCGTAACGTTTTATAGAAATTGCGAAAACCGAATAAAAACGTCGGGATGGTCTGTATCTGTTCTCCACATATAGGATTAGACCGTTACAACAGTTTCCCTGCGATTTGAAAGGGTTTCATATGAAAATAATGGAAAATCCCTTTTGTCGTCTAGGCTGGACAAAGTTTGACAGCTTTCAATTTCGCTTGGCCGAAATGCCTCTGGATTCGATCGGCTTTCGCCAGCGGTAATTGTAAAAATGCTTGAATTTTTTAATCTCTAGGTACAAATTAAAGTTGCAGTAACTTCAATACACTGCATAATTATTTCAAATCTAACGGCCGATTACCTATTTAATATAAAATATTATTATAAAAAAAGTAAAGGGCGCAAGCACATGGTGCCGGGGGCACGGGTCTCCGCTGCTTGTACCCTGTATAATTTTTTTTGGGCATTTGCTCTGTGTCAAAAATTTTTTTGGGTATACGGCGTATATCCTCGAATACACCACTGCATGAGACTCAAAACATAGTGAAGGAGGTCTCGTTCACAATTCAGTTATTTGGCCCAGTTTCTAAGAGTGGACATAGCGGGCAAAGGAAACTTAAGCTTGTTTCGTAAGTATCTATAAGCCTTTGAACTTACTCTTCGAAGGGAAATAACCGCCGATATGTCGTCAGATATCCAATCAACCCTTTTGCGGCCGCTAAGAAATGATTTTAACTGTCCTTTCGTGAAAATATCACTAAATACTACTTTGAGCTTTGTCAATTTTGTGACGTCATCTTGAATATTCTTCAGCCTGTATAAGAGCGATGCATTTTCAACTTTTAGAGCTGCATTTTCACTCTCGAGATGCTCAATTTTTGATCGCAATTCCTCTACATCTTCATGAGAACTGTCGGGAAAATGAAATGCACATTTATATTTATAGCTATACAGGGAATACGTTTGTATTCAATAATTGTTTGCATGATTTAAATAAAGTTGCATTATTATTTGTACTCACTCATGAGCGCTTTCCACGACCACAGGTATTGCGGAATTCTCCTGATCTCATTCGCATTTACTTAGAAGGGTTTGTACATTTTCATCCGCTCTGGAAATTTCGTTATTATAATATGTAGCTGCTATGATGTAAAGATTTAAGTAATACAAAGTCACTATATCAAAATACTCCTGCACTAACGAATTAGCAGACGATGCAATCATCTCATGTCATACGCTTTCTGACAACCCTTTTCTCGCCTCTCAATCGCCTTTCAGATCAGAAGTTTTTCGTGTCCACATTGCTTGATAGAACTTTGGGGCCTTCTAGCGTGGGAACTGACCCTGGGGCCACTTTTCGCGACTGTTTTGGGGAGTCATTTAATAGCCGATGTCGCAAAATCCCACCGAAAACAGCCCGAGTCAAAATTTTCCGTGCATATTCTCGCGTCCTGACAATTAAATTTATCATCTCGCCTACAGCAAGCTACCCATGCATTGCACAATTCGGCCTCTTTTGATTGTAAATCTTAGAAACGATATATTTACTTCGGTACTGCGTTTTGTGAATTCGTTCTTACAGCCATACGCTGGACATTTAACCATATTGACACGTCAAATGTTCAACTGTGACTAGAGCATAACTAAACACTGTTTTGTTGTGCTCTACCATTCTCATATTATTATTATTAATTTCTTTGAAAACTAAACTAGTCTTCTACTAGAAACCATAAGAAAGCTACCAAACCCTAGAAACTAGACTTTAGTGCGTCGACAAAGTATGTGTTATAATATCACCAAATATAAGCCTCTTTCCAAGACGCAAAGCAAGCCGAACGGAACGGAAGCTGCTCTTTTGCCATTCTTTCTTAAATTTCTACGAAATACGCATAAAATAGAGAAACATTCGGAGGAAAAAGAGTTCATGCACGGTAAATTTATTCCTTGGTTAGGATAAATCAGGAGTTTGACACCCAAACGCAAGTGTATGCAATAGCACATGGGCCATAGAAGCACGTACGGCTCGGCTCGGCCAGCGATCTCCTCACCAGTTGACTTCACGCGGCGGCTGAGTGGAGGGGGCACCATGCGCAATGGCATACCTTGTCAAGACAACTATATATACCATGGTCAGTGCCTATTGTCACAGATGTCAACGCTGCCATGCAAACTCTGACAGGTGTGCAGCTCATGCAGAGCGATTTCAAGACAATCTCAAGACATTAAGCATGCAGAAAAGCTTGTAAACTTCTTGAGTAACTTAGAACCCTTTTACTGGTGATACTTCCCTCAGAAGCATATCATGTGGCACCATTGCGACAAAGAACGTCAACGCTGACGAAGCTAAGGCAAGAACGTCCTGGCAAGAATAAAGGGTCAAAATGTGATCGACTTCAAGTTTAAGAAACAACATCAGGTTTTCAACATGGGCGCTAGGAAGGCACTGCGGATTGGTTAATATTGTCCACATCGATACTCGCCTGCTTTTTCAGAGGCTCTTTAGAGCTGCTGAGTCCATCAAAAATGACATATCGTCATGCTTCGAGTTCGAAATGGCTGTCTATCCACCCACCCTATTTGAAACATCTGGTCTTTTGAGGAAGGCAAATAAACCACTTATCGCAGATGCCATCAAAACTTTTCCTAGCAAACGACACCAACAAATAGTTATTAATAACTGGGTTAGGAGAGAAACTTCGCGCTAGAGGAGTACCTGTTAACTACGACGAGGGGGACGCAGACCTTAAAATCGTACAAGAGGGTGCTGCGAAGGCTGCACTGTTTCCGACGGCAATCATCAGCAACGATACGGATCTATTGATTCTCCTTTGTTACCATGCTGACGTAGCTGCTGATGTAGCTGCTATAATATAAAAAAAAGTATCGTCAGCAAAGTATTTAGGTGTGATAATTGACCACCACCTTAATTGGAAAGAGCACGTAAAAATTGTTTCCGAAAAACTGAGAACGATCAGTTACAAGTTTTACAGGCTCAGTCCCATACTAAGCAAAGACAATCTAAAGTTAATGTATTATGCCTTCGCGGAATCTCATCTACTGTATGCCATTCTAGGTTGGGGTGGAATCGCCAAATCCAACTTAAAACCACTAGAAACCGTACAAAAGTCAATTCTTAAGACTATAGTTAGACGCCATCGTAATTACCCATCTGAAAAAGTATTTCTTGAATCCAGAGTCTGCAGTATACGTAATCTTTTCTTGAAAGCTTTGCTTTTGCATACATTTAAGGTGGATCCGTACAGTTTTTTTATTGTTTTTGTTTTGGTAAAATTTTACTCAGATGTGGTCTATGCCGGAAAGAAATACTCAAAAAAATATTTTTTAAAATATTTTACTGGAAATTTTCCGGAAAATGTGAAAATTTGTTTGGTAAACATGCCACCACTCCTTCCCTCAATTAGGTCTAAATATTGGTGATATCTGTCTCGACTATTTTTTTTTTCGATCAAGACACTTGCAGCTTGCCAATAAAGGAAGATGAAAGTTTAGAACTGCATACTTTTTCAGTAACAAATTTTGAAACAAAGCAAAAAAATTGGCAAATTTACGTCATATTTCAACCATTGACAAAATTTAGAGAATGTCAGCGCGAATTGAATGATGTGTCTTATTATAATCCCTGAAGTTTGGACAATCCATAAATATTAATTTCATTTCGATCGGACGACTGATACTCCCACCTAGCGGGACAAGAGACAGGTCAGCAAGCGTAATTTTCCATACTAATTTTTTAATTTTCCGGACAATTTCCAGCAAAATATTTTTAAAAATATATTTTTTAATATTTCCTTCCGGCATATGACCACATCTGAGTAAAATTTTACCAAACAAAAAACAATAGAAAAACTGTACGGAAACAGTACGGATCCACCTTAACAGCACGGATCCACCTTAACAGTACGGATCCACCTTAACAGCACGGATCCACCTTAACAGCACGGATCCACCTTAACAGCACGGATCCACCTTAACAGTACGGATCCACCTTAACAGCACGGATCCACCTTAACAGCACGGATCCACCTTAACAGTACGGATCCACCTTAACAGCACGGATCCACCTTAACAGTACGGATCCACCTTAACAGTACGGATCCACCTTAACAGCACGGATCCACCTTAACAGCACGGATCCACCTTAACAGTACGGATCCACCTTAACAGCACGGATCCACCTTAACAGTACGGATCCACCTTAACAGCACGGATCCACCTTAACAGCACGGATCCACCTTAACAGTACGGATCCACCTTAACAGTACGGATCCACCTTAACAGCACGGATCCACCTTAACAGTACGGATCCACCTTAACAGCACGGATCCACCTTAACAGTACGGATCCACCTTAACTTTTGGATTTGGATTTTTGTGGGCTTAACGGCGCGTCAGCAGCTTTGGCTATTTGCGCCGGTCAGATGTTTAAAACAAAAAACAATGACAAAACTTTTAACAACAAAAAATCAAATAGATAAAACTATCGATCAGTTGTATAAAAAATTGTCATAGGTTAAAAATCAAAAATCAAAAACTAGATTAAAAAACTAGTTATTATTTCCTGACGCATTCTTTATAAATACTTGCGCCAGGAATTTAAGACTGATTTTAAAACTTCTCTAAAATAGATCAATTTATAAAATGGCAGTCTTAATTTAAAAACAAAAAGACAACAAAGACAATAAAAACCTACACTCCAACTGAGAACAAATAAAAATTTGTGTCAAGTCAGACGAGTAAAAAATTGTCAATGGTTAAAAAGCAAATAAAAAACAATGCTAAAAAACCAGTTGTCATGTCCAGACGCAGTTTTTATAAATACTTGCGCCTGGAACATAAACTGCTTTAAAAACTTACTAAAAACTAGATAAGTTTATAAAAGTCAGTTTTAATTAAAAATCGTATGATTCGGCCTATCGACACGGCGTTGTCTCCCAACGCCTCTGGCAAACTTCCGGGAATCTGCAGGTGGTTGCGCAGTTGCCTGTGAACGGCACACTCGACAAGGAGATGTTTAATCGAGAGAGGCTGATCACAGGAGGTGCACATCGGTGGCTCTTCTCGCTTCAGGATGAAGACGTGGGTGAGCGGGCTATGACCGATGCGCAACCTCGTTGTTACAACCTCCTCGCGTCGAGTGTGTCGGGCAGAAGATTGCCAGGGGTCGATAGTTGCCTTGATGGGCTTCAGTTTGTTGACTTGCACAGTGTCCCATGTCGCTTGCCAGCACTTCTTTGTTTCGGCCCTGAAGGCGGCTTTAAGATCGCTAACAGGGACAACTGTGAAGTCAACATCGGCTTTTCTTGTGGCGTCTTTGGCTGCTCTGTCGGCCATCTCATTGCCAGCAATTCCTGCATGGCCTGGAAGCCAACAGAGCAACACTTCTATGCCGACCAAGCACAGTTCGCCAAGCTTAGCCTGGATGGTTTGCACAAGATGGTCCGTGGGGAATGCCTGACATAGTGCTTGGAGGGAGCTCAGAGAGTCGGAACAGACTAGAAATTGTTTGCGATTGGCACGCTTGATATGTTCAAGGGCCTTGAGAATCGCAAACAACTCTGCTGTATAGACACTACAGAGAGGACTGAGCTTAAAGCACACGCTTGTGTTGTCGATGACAAAGGCACACCCCACAGACTCATTGTCCTTTGATCCGTCAGTGTAGATCCTGCAGTGTTGAGGGTACTGGTCGCAAATGCTGAAGAACAGCTGTCGGAAAACGGCCGGGCTCGTCTGGGCCTTGGTGTGCTGAGCGAGTTGCATCAGGCACACAGGCTGGGATGTTGTTCAGGGAGCCACACGACCGATTCCGACAGGAAGGACAGGTGGTAGGTCCATTCCAAATGCGGCCAGGAGCTCTTTTGCTCTGATGCCAACAGGTCTGGTTGCTTTTTGCCTGGTGTTGTAGAGCACAACATTCGGCGGAGCGAACACAGACCTGTATGCCGGGTGTTTTGGCATGCCACGCAGCTTGGCTACGTAGCTGGCAAGGAGGTAGTCACGCCTGATCTTAAGCGGAGCCTCGCCGGCCTCACAATGCAGACTGACGATGGGACTTGTGCGAAACGCGCCAGTACACAACCTGATACCAGCGTTGTGCACTGGATCCAGGATGCCGATATATGATTTCCTCGCCGATGCATAAACAGTGCAGCCAAAGTCTAATTTGGATCTTATGAGAGAGCGGTAGAGGCGGAGCATGGACGTTCTGTCGGCTCCCCAGGAGGTACCGCTCAAGATCTTCAGGATGTTCATTGCCTTCAAGCACTTGTCTTTTAGTTGACGGAGATGTGGTAACCAGGTGAGCTTCTCGTCAAATACCATTCCGAGGAAGCGGGTTGACTCTGAGAAAGGCAACACCTGGTTTGCCAACGTCAAGACAGGATGAGGATGAAATAGACGATGGCGACTGAAATGCATGCATGTTGTTTTCGACGAGGAGAATCTGAAGCCATGTCGATCCGCCCAACTCTCCAATCGGTTGATCGTTAGCTGGAGCTGCCGCTGAGCCGAGTTCAGGTTCCCTGTTTGGTGGAAGATCGCCAAATCATCAACGTAGAGCGATGCACGAACCGGAGTTCGAATGCATGTCGTGATGGAGTTGATGGCGATCGCAAACAGGGTAACACTGAGGACACAGCCCTGCGGCACTCCGTTCTCTTGATCGAAAGCCGACGAGAGAGTGTTTCCGACACGAACGTGGAAAGACCTATCAGCCATGAAGTTCTGCACAAAGTGGGGCAAGTGGCCACGAATACCCCACTTGTGGATGGTCTGTAAAATGCCGTACTTCCACGTCGTGTCGTACGCCTTCTCGAGATCGAAAAACACCGCGATCAGGTGTTTCCTTGTGAGGAAACTGTCCTGGATCAATCCTTCAAGTTGGGTCAAGTTATCTGTGACGGAGCGGTTTCGCCTGAAACCAGACTGCTCCGCACAGAGTAGGCCGTTCTTCTCCAAATGCCACATGAGCCTAGCGTTGATCATACGCTCCAAGATCTTGCATAGGCAGCTTGTAAGGGCAATTGGGCGGTAGCTAGCAGCATCGGTCTTGTCTTTGCCCGGCTTCAGGATGGGGATGACAATAGCCACCCTCCAACAAGCTGGGAAACTGTCCTCGAGCCAGACTCTATTCAACATCTGAAGCATGTATGATCGTGAGCTTTTACTCAGATGTTTGATCATCTGGTAATGGATCATATCGATGCCAGGTGAAGTGTCGTTGGCGGCTCTTAGCGCGGAGTCCAGCTCCCAGTCGCTGAAGGGCAGGTTGTAAGTTTCCTGGTTCTTACTTCGGAAGACAAGACCTTGCTGCTCGGCTACCTGCTTGACCCGCTTGAAGGATGCGGTGTAATTCTCTGAGCTGGAGACTTTCGAGAACTGAGAACCAAGAGTGTCGGCGATGGCCGGGCCCGTGGACTGCAACAGCCCGTCACGCATCAGTCCAGATATGGGACGGAAAGTTGATCTGCCAGACAACTTCCGAACCTTGTCCCATACCCTGGACGACGGCGTGCGGGCCGTGATGGTCGACACATAGGCCCGCCACGACACTCTCTTGGCCTCAGTGATTGTTCTCCGAGCCTTAGCTCTGGATCTCTTGAAGGCGATTAGGTTTTCTTGGGTCGGATGCGACATGAAGAAGGAGAGGGCCCTCCGTCTCGCCCTGATGGCCAACTTGCATTCACAAGTGAACCACGGGACGGGGAGACGGTAGGGTTTTTCAGACGACCGTGGAATGGATTTCTCGGCTGCATGAATTACCACCTCCGTGAAGCTGTCCACGTGAGAATCGATATCCTCGGGGACAGCCTCATCGAAAGTGGCAAGATCACTGAAAAGTGACCAGTCAGCCCGTCTTAGAATCCACTTTGGGTGTCTGGGTGGTAGAGAAGGGATCCTCGACGATTTAATGAAGATAGGGAAGTGGTCACTTCCACATAAATCGTCGTGCACAGACCATTCAGTGTCAAGAGCGAGGGAGGGTGAACAGAGAGTCAGGTCAATCGCAGAGAGTGATCCTGTTGATGCAGTAAAGTGGGTGTTACTGCCGTTATTCAACAGGACCACATTGCGAAGCCTGATAGTGTCTTCCACCAGTGTACCTTTCTGATTGGTGCTGAGACTACCCCACAGGGGGTTGTGAGCGTTGAAATCACCAACCAATAGAAAGGGTAGAGGTAACTGGTCCATGAGATGGTCGATGGATTGCTGGGTAACGACACTATCAGGGGGGAGGTAGATGTTGCATATGTGTAGGGGGCTGGGAAGGAAAACCTTCACAGCCACGGCCTGGAGGGTGGTGGTCAGCACAACAGTCTCCGAGTGGATACTGTTGTGGACGGCCGTTGCAACTCCCCCCTGAGCTCTCTGTCCACCTGTGTGGTCGTAACGGTAGAAGTCATAGCCCTTCAGGAGTGGCTTGTCTGATGGCTTCAGGTGTGATTCCTGGAAGCAACAGACAAGGGGGCTTTTTGACGAAACTAGTTGTCTGACTTCGGGTGCTCTTATTATGAATCCTCTCACATTCCACTGAATGATGTCTGGCATTTTGTTGGACTTAGGATTTTGCCTTCTCTTTCACCTTCTCCTTCTCCTTTCCCTTCACCGTCTGCCAGGTGTTCGGCGACGTGTCGGTAGGGTCTACCTCCATTCCATCCTTCCTGGTAGACAGGGAGGTGGACGTGGAGCTACCGGTGGTGTTGGGAAGGAAGGTGATTATTTCCCTCGCCTTCCTCGAGGTGCTGGCCTCAGCTTGCCTTCCCTTGGAAGGGTGCAGCTGGAGCGTGCGGATTTCATGGAGCTCTGTGATTTGTTGTTTAAGCGATTCAATTTCCTTGTTCTTTGCTTCCAAATCTCGCTTCATGGCCTCGATCTCTTGCCTGTGGCGTTCCTCCATCTCCTCGTGGCGCTTGGCCTGCTCGGCGGAGAGTTGCAGTTGCTTTTCTACCATGGCCTGCAAACGAGCCGTCTCCGCCGAGACAGCAGCGCCCGAGTCCACGGCTTTGGCAAAAGATTTCTGACCGAGGCCATTCTGAGTGTTGAAGCGCTTTCGTGCTTCGAACAAAGAGACATTGTCGATGATCTTTATCTCCATGATTTTTCGCTCTAACTTCCACTGTGGGCAGTCGCGGGACCACACAGGGTGGGCTGCCGAGCAGTTAGCACAGTGGAAGCTGTTGCTGCACGCGTCAGTCTCGTGGTCCTCTTTAGCGCACTTCCCACAGATGGGCTTCCGCTTGCAATCGAAGCTGGAGTGGCCGAACATCTGGCAGGTGAAGCACCGCAGAGGATTAGGAATGTGCGGTCGCACAGGCAGACGCAAGTAGCCAGCAAATATGCACTCAGGGAGTTTAGGTGTGCCGAAGGTGAGGATGAGTAATGGTGTTGGCTTCAATACACCGGTCTTCTTACTCATCACACGAAACACATCGATCACACCTTGGCTTAAAAGCTCTTTTTTCAGCTCTTCAGTCGGGATGTCCTGAAGGTCAAAACTGAAAATAACTCCCTTAGAGGTGTTCAAGGACCTGTGAGCAGTCACTGTGATCGGCATGGTGTCAATAGATGTTGCCGATTGCAGTTTTAGTGACTGCTCACTGTTAGCTACCTTAACTAGTAGAGTGCCATCGCGAAGGCACTTTGAACTTTTTACATCGCCTGCGAGAAGCAAAAGTCCGCGCTTCTGCGCGAAAGGCGAAATAGTCCTGAAGGATTTTCCACTGTCTAATTTGAGGATGAGGAAGAGTGGATCCACACTCCTGGGAGCCACAACATCCTTCAATGAAATGTTCTCCTCCAAAAGAGGACGAAGGCGCTTCTTCGGATTTAGGGGGGGATTGGGGTTTTTTATATCCATGTATATGGAAGTAAATTCGTCCCCCGGAGCCCTGCCCACCACGGAGCCCAACCAGGGGGACGTCCCACTGGGACGCCGGGGTTGTCCGGGGGATATAGTCAGGAGGCACCGGCAGTCGTGAGTGACCGCAACTGGTGGGGCCCAGCAACACCCATCACGCCACCGGTGCCCCCCTCCTCATCCACGCGTGAAGCTTTAAGACTCCAGGCGAGCCGATTGACTGGGGGTGGATTAGCCCCCAGCCTCCTGTTTTGGACGAAGCGGAAACTAAAGGGGTGTGTTGGGACAATTGTCTATAATAACCAGACAATTGCCCCTCAACCCCCAAGAAAATCTTTTCCGCCCGTACAGGTCACTGCGCACGGCAAACACGCAGGTAAGCGTTTAGACCTGCACAAGGGGTCGGCCGGAAGTGAAGACAGGAGAGTGTAGGATAGATAAGAGACAGCAATAAGATTGATTGATTGATTGTGGGGTTTAACGGCGCGTCAGCAACTATGGCTATTTGCGCCGGTCAGATGGTTAAAATAAAACAATGACAAAACATTTAACAACAAAACATCACATAGATAAAACTATCGATCAGTTGGTTAAAATATTGTCATTGTTTAAAAAACAAAAACTAGATAAAAAACTAGTTACTATTTCCTGACGCATTCTTTAAAAATACCTGCGCCAGGAATTTAAGACTGATTTAAAAATTTCTCTAACCTAGATCAATTTATAAAATTGCAGTCTTAATTTAAAAATAAAAAGACAACAAAGACAATAAAAAACCACTCCACAACTAAAAACAAAAATTTGCTTTAAGTCAGGTGAGTAAAATATTGTCAAAGGTTTAAAAGCAATAAAAAACAATGCTAAAAAACCAGTTGTCATGTCCAGACGCAGTTTTTATAAATACTTGCGCCTGGAACATAAACTGCTTTAAAAACTTACTAAAAACTAGATAAGTTTAAAAAAGTCAGTTTTAATTAAAAATCGAATTACTCGATCTATCGACAAGGCGTTGTCTCCCAACGCCTCCGGCAATCTTTCGGGAATCTGCATGTGGTTGCGCAGTTGCCTGTGAACGGCACACTCGACGAGAAGATGTTTTATCGAGAGAGGTTGATCACAGGAGGTGCACATCGGTGGCTCTTCGCGCTTCAGGATGAAGACGTGAGTGAGCGGGCTATGACCGATGCGCAACCTCGTTGTTACAACCTCCTCGCGTCGAGTGTGTCGGGCAGAAGATTGCCAGGGGTCGATAGTTGCCTTGATGGGCTTCAGTTTGTTGACTAACACAGTGTCCCATGATGATTGCCAGCGCTTCTTTGTTTCGGCCCTGAAGGCGGCTTTAAGATCACTCACAGGGACAGCTGTGTAGTCAACATCGGCTTTTGTCGTGGCGTCCTTAGCTGCTCTGTCGGCCATCTCATTGCCAGCAATTCCTGCATGGCCTGGAAGCCAACAGAGCAACACTTCTATGCCGACCAAGCATAGTGCGCCAAGTTTATCCTGGATGGTTTGCACAAGATGGTCCGTGGGGAATGCCTGACATAGTGCTTGAAGGGAGCTCAGAGAGTCGGAACAGATAAGAAATTGTTTGCGATTGGCACGCTTGATATGTTCAAGGGCCTTGAGAATCGCAAACAACTCTGCTGTATAGACACTACAGAGAGGACTGAGCTTAAAGCACACGCTTGTGTTGTCGATGACAAAGGCACACCCCACAGACTCATTGTCCTTTGATCCGTCAGTGTAGATCCTGCAGTGTTGAGGGTACTGGTCGCAAATGCTGAAGAACAGCTGTCGGAACACGGCCGGGCTCGTCTGGGCCTTGGTGTGCTGAGCGAGTTGCATCAGGCACACAGGCTGGGATGTTGTCCAGGGAGCCACACGACCGATTCCGACAGGAAGGACAGGTGGTAGGTCCATTCCAAATGCGGCCAGGAGCTCTTTTGCTCTGATGCCAACAGGTCTGGTTGCTTTTTGCCTGGTGTTGTAGAGCACAACATTCGGCGGAGCGAACACAGACCTGTATGCCGGGTGTTTTGGCATGCCACGTAGCTTGGCTACGTAGCTGGCAAGGAGGTAGTCACGCCTGATCTTAAGCGGAGCCTCCCCGGCCTCACAATGCAGACTGACGATGGGACTTGTGCGAAACGCGCCAGTACACAACCTGATACCAGCGTTGTGCACTGGATCCAGGATGCCGATATATGATTTCCTCGCCGATGCATAAACAGTGCAGCCAAAGTCTAATTTTGATCTTATGAGAGAGCGGTAGAGGCGGAGCATGGACGTTCTGTCGGCTCCCCAGGAGGTACCGCTCAAGATCTTCAGTATGTTCATTGCCTTCAAGCACTTGTCTTTTAGTTGACGGAGATGTGGTAACCAGGTGAGCTTCTCGTCAAATGCCAAATTACCCAGCAATCCATCGACCATCTCATGGACCAGTTACCTCTACCCTTTCTATTGGTTGGTGATTTCAACGCTCACAACCCCCTGTGGGGTAGTCTCAGCACCAATCAGAAAGGTACACTGGTGGAAGACACTATCAGGCTTCGCAATGTGGTCCTGTTGAATAACGGCAGTAACACCCACTTTACTGCATCAACAGGATCACTCTCTGCGATTGACCTGACTCTCTGTTCACCCTCCCTCGCTCTTGACACTGAATGGTCTGTGCACGACGATTTATGTGGAAGTGACCACTTCCCTATCTTCATTAAATCGTCGAGGATCCCTTCTCTACCACCCAGACACCCAAAGTGGATTCTAAGACGGGCTGACTGGTCACTTTTCAGTGATCTTGCCACTTTCGATGAGGCTGTCCCCGAGGATATCGATTCTCACGTGGACAGCTTCACGGAGGTGGTAATTCATGCAGCCGAGAAATCCATTCCACGGTCGTCTGAAAAACCCTACCGTCTCCCCGTCCCGTGGTTCACTTGTGAATGCAAGTTGGCCATCAGGGCGAGACGGAGGGCCCTCTCCTTCTTCATGTCGCATCCGACCCAAGAAAACCTAATCGCCTTCAAGAGATCCAGAGCTAAGGCTCGGAGAACAATCACTGAGGCCAAGAGAGTGTCGTGGCGGGCCTATGTGTCGACCATCACGGCCCGCACGCCGTCGTCCAGGGTATGGGACAAGGTTCGGAAGTTGTCTGGCAGATCAACTTTCCGTCCCATATCCGGACTGATGCGTGACGGGCTGTTGCAGTCCACGGGCCCGGCCATCGCCGACACTCTTGGTTCTCAGTTCTCGAAAGTCTCCAGCTCAGAGAATTACACCGCATCCTTCAAGCGGGTCAAGCAGGTAGCCGAGCAGCAAGGTCTTGTCTTCCGAAGTAAGAACCAGGAAACTTACAACCTGCCCTTCAGCGACTGGGAGCTGGACTCCGCGCTAAGGGCCGCCAACGACACTTCACCTGGCATCGACATGATCCACTACCAGATGATCAAACATCTGAGTACAAGATCTAGATCATATATGCTTCAGATGTTGAATAGAGTCTGGCTCGAGGACAGTTTCCCAGCTCGTTGGAGGGTGGCTATTGTCATCCCCATCCTGAAGCCGGGCAAAGACAAGACTGATGCTGCTAGCTACCGCCCAATTGCCCTTACAAGCTGCCTATGCAAGATCTTGGAGCGAATGATCAACGCTAGGCTTATGTGGCATTTGGAGAAAAACGGCCTACTCTGTGCGGAGCAGTCTGGTTTCAGGCGAAACCGTTCCGTCACAGATAACTTGACCCAGCTTGATGGATTGATCCAAGACAGTTTCCTCACAAGGAAACACCTGATCGCGGTGTTTTTCGATCTCGAGAAGGCGTACGACACGACGTGGAAGTACGGCATTTTACAGACCATCCACAAGTGGGGTATTCGTGGCCACTTGCCCCACTTTGTCCAGAACTTCATGGCTGATAGGTCTTTCCACGTTCGTGTCGGAAACACTCTCTCGTCGGCTTTCGATCAAGAGAACGGAGTGCCGCAGGGCTGTGTTCTCAGTGTTACCCTGTTTGCGATCGCCATCAACTCCATCACGACGTGCATTCGGACTCCGGTTCGTGCATCGCTCTACGTTGATGATTTGGCGATCTTCCACCAAACAGGGAACCTGAACTCAGCTCAGCGGCAGCTCCAGCTAACGATCAACCGATTGGAGAGTTGGGCGGATCGACATGGCTTCAGATTCTCCTCGTCGAAAACAACATGCATGCATTTCAGTCGCCATCGTCTATTTCATCCTCATCCTGTCTTGACGTTGGCAAACCAGGTGTTGCCTTTCTCAGAGTCAACCTTCGTGCCATCGCGAAGGCACTTGGAACTTTTCACATCGCCTGCGAGGAGTAACAATCCGCGCTTCTGCGCGAAAGGCGAGACGGTCCTAAACGATTTTCCACTGACAAGTTTTATAATAAGAAAGAGTGGCTCCACACTCCTGGGAGCCACCACATCCTTTAATGAAATAACGTCCTCCAAAAGAGGACGTAGGCGTTTTTTTGGATTAAGGGGGGGATTGTTTGTTTTGGTTTCCATATAAATGGAGTCATTTCGTCCCCCGGAGCCCTGCCCACCACGGAGCCCAACCAGGGGGACGTCCCACTGGGACTCCGGGGTTGTCCGGGGGATATAGTCGGGAGGCACCGGCAGTCGCGAGTGACCGCAACTGGTGGGGCCCAGCAACACCCATCACGCCACCGGTGCCCCCCTCCTCATCCACGCGTGAAGCTATACAACTCCAGGCGAGCCGATTGACTGGGGGTGGATTAGCCCCCAGCCTCCTGTTTTGGGCGAAGCAGAAACTAAAGGGGTGTGTTGGGACAATTGTCTTTAATAACTAGACAATTGCCCCTCAACCCCCAAGAAAATCTTTTCCGCCCGTACAGGTCACTGCGCACGGCAAACACGCAGGTAAGCGTTTAGACCTGCACAAGGGGTCGGCCGGAAGTGAAGACAGGAGAGTGTAGGATAGAGAAGAGACAGCAATAAGGTAAGGCTCGAGAACTCCCTGTGCAGGTCACCAGTCACCAGACATCGCTGGAGCTCACAACGACTGACAAGTTAACCGAATCAAATCCGTGTTTGTAGCAGAGTCGTCAATGGGGGGAACCCCGCCGCTGTCGCAGAAGACAGACGGTGGGTTCGGGAGGTGGCAAAAGATATGAAGTAAGAGGGGAGATGAAGAAAAGATGGTGAAATGAAAGGTGGGGAGAGAAAGAGCGCCAGATCCTCCCTAGACCGAAGTCCGGGTCCCGCGACAACGACGGGGTGGGCTAGTCTTGGTCTGGACCCTCACCGACAGCCTGTCCGGCATAGGAGACCTTGCCGGGAGTAACACCTCCCGCCGGCATGGCCTGTCGGATCATCGGGCCGCGCAAACCCCTTCACCACGTTAAGGTGCTAGCCTCGAAGGGGTCCACCTTAACAGCACGGATCCACCTTAACAGCACGGATCCACCTTAACAGCACGGATCCACCTTAACAGCACGGATCCACCTTAACAGCACGGATCCACCTTAACAGCACGGTACCACCTTAACAGCACGGATCCACCTTAACAGCACGGATCCACCTTAACAGCACGGATCCACCTTAACAGCACGGATCCACCTTAAACCAAAATAACTTGTTTACTTCAGATTATTCAACTAGATTCACTTCTTCTCGCTTTATGAATGTTCCTACTTTGTTATCGTCTTTAGGTCAGAGACAAGGTGCTTACCTGGGTCCAAAAATATTTAACATGCTACCCCCCCACATTGTTAAAATAACAGAAAACAATTATTTTAAACGTGAACTTTCCACGTATATTCATAGTCTTTCCTACAATTATTGGAAATTAATCTTAACTAAAACTTTTACTCGCTTGCAGCTTTGGTTCAATTTGACGAATATTACGTTTATTTAATTTTTTCTAATTACTCTTGCCCCTAGTCGAAATCCAAACACTGTTAACAATAGGAATTCCTATTGTTCCTGTTATTTCGGACCCTGTTACCAATAGAATCTGGGGGAAACATTAGAAAAATATCTAGGGGAAACTATAGGATTTCTGTTGGTAACAATAGGAGTTGATGTACTGTTAACATTAGAATCTTTACCGGTAACAGCTCATTTCGGCTGCAGTTCTGGTAAAGTTAATGGTAACAGTACAACTTTGATGGTAAAATGCAATCAATACAATCAATCAATAAGGAAAAGAAAATTTCATTTCAAAACACAAATAAGATTTCTTTATTATGACTCCAACTAACTAGTTACAAAACCAATGATATCTGATATAATTGTCAATTACAAATACTAAAGCCATAGGCACTGAAGATTGCGTACGGGACTATTTGCGAGATAGAATTAAGGCTCATTGGCACACAGCTCCTCCAATTACAAATACTAAAGCCATAGGCACTGAAGATTGCCTACGGGACTATGCGAGATAGAATTAAGGCTCATTGGCACACAGCTCCTCCAATTACAAATACTAAAGCCATAGGCACTGAAGATTGCCTACGGGACTATGCGAGATAGAATTAAGGCTCATTGGCACACAGCTCCTCCAATTACAAATACTAAAGCCATAGGCACTGAAGATTGCCTACGGGACTATGCGAGATAGAATTAAGGCTCATTGGCACACAGCTCCTTCAATTACAAATACTAAAGCCATAGGCACTGAAGATTGCCTACGGGACTATGCGAGATAGAATTAAGGCTCATTGGCACACAGCTCCTTCAATTACAAATACTAAAGCCATAGGCACTGAAGATTGCCTACGGGACTATGCGAGATAGAATTAAGGCTCATTGGCACACAGCTCCTTCAATTACAAATACTAAAGCCATAGGCACTGAAGATTGCCTACGGGACTATGCGAGATAGAATTAAGGCTCATTGGAAAAAAGCTCCTTCAATTACAAATACTAAAGCCATAGGCACTGAAGATTGCCTACGGGACTATGCGAGATAGAATTAAGGCTCATTGGCACACAGCTCCTTCAATTACAAATACTAAAGCCATAGGCACTGAAGATTGCCTACGGGACTATGCGAGATAGAATTAAGGCTCATTGGCACACAGCTCCTTCAATTACAAATACTAAAGCCATAGGCACTGAAGATTGCCTACGGGACTATGCGAGATAGAATTAAGGCTCATTGGCAAACAGCTACACTCACAAAATTGCTTCAATAGCTGTTGATTAAAAAAAAAAAAAAAAAAAAAAGAGAATGGAGCCACATGCAAAATCCTAGCTACATTGGGGCAGAAATACACATCATTTCTGATTTGAAGACATCATGCTTGAAGGTCCGCCCTACCTCTTCTTCAGGAATCGAAGCATAGTAGTTTCGATCCCGACATGGACTCGCAACGTGATTTCCCGACCTCCGCATAGCCCATCTCTCGATTTCGCTTTATCATTCTTGGCTGCAAACATAAATCAAAAATAAAACAAGAGATAAGAATTTTACTATGTTCTCTGGGTTATAATGCAAGGGGCTGCAAAAACAAAAAATTATTTGATGGCGGCCAAATATTTCAATGCGTGAAATGTGGTACAACTTGGAAACGAATTTAGAATCAGCCGTGATATCTTGCTCGGTAGAAGATGTGATAGAAAATTGAAATGGTATTGTGAAGGCTTTCAGGCCGATGGTAATGAATGACATAATTATTACGGTATTGCTCTCGGTAAAGTTTCTTTTAATTTGCTATCAAGGTTTCCGCTGCCTGGCGTAGCCTTCGTCAGGAAAAAGATTAATTGTGAACTTATTTCTTTACGGGTCTCGATCAAGTGGAAAGTTTCGTATTGCGGATGAAAGTCTTGGTCAAAGATAAAAGTCGAGAGTTAAGTGAGAAAATTTAAATGTAAAATTTGCTTACTTTTTGCGGGGCCGGTTCAAAGCGGCGATTTTATCGCTGATGTATGCTCCAATGCACTTCGAACGCTTTGCCAGGGCTTCACAGGATATATCTGGTTCTGCATCCTTAATTCGTTTTTCAAAATGATCTGGAAGAATAAAATATGAGCTGAGTACTAAGAATGTGAATGGTACAAATTATGGTCAGTGTTACAACTTCCTCAACCCAGATTTAAAGGGGTTAAATTGGGTCAGTCATACTATCAAACAAGAGTTGATAAAAAGTCGTCATTCTTTTCATAGTTGTAAAAAAATTTGGTATGTATGTACATCCAAACAAAAAAGTATTCCTTAAACCATCGTACCGTTTAAAACGCGAATCTTCGAAGGTGTCAAGCCTTTTTTGGGAATGGCGCCTGCCACTTTGTTACACTTCTTCCCCTTCACACTTCTGTTGGCCAGCTCTGTACTGCCCCAAAACAGTGTAGCCAAATTTTTGGCATACATGGAGTCACCTGGCTCCCCGGGCTTCACCTTACTAGTTTGGTGGTACTTCGCAGTAGAAACCAAAACACCACCTCCGAGATCGATAGTGGAATCCTGAGAAATAAAGAATGAAATACAATTCTTTAAATGGAGCTATGAAATCAAAAATATGATCCTGAAGATCCTAATTTAGACCGTAACAAATCAATTAGTATAGCAGGTATATTGGAGATAATTACAAAGTAAGTAGGTAGGTACCTACAATGAAAACTTCTAAGCAATGCATGTATTATTTCATTTCAGCTGCAAATCCAAATACCTAACAATAATCAGACAAGTAAAGCGAACCTCATCGGCGGCTGACGTGCTCGCAGCCGGACTAGAAAGACTTTTCTCAGGTGTTTTGGGTGTTGCAACACCAGCTGGCACCTCTGGGGCAGGGCCATCTTGCAGGTCAGATACCACTGCAGCAGACGATGATGGGACCGATTTGTTTGCTTTGGGGGTCTGACAATAAACAACGGGGAAGTTCAGCTATTCAATTGAATCGTGGTGAACTGTTTCTCCCAATGTAAGGGTCTCCGTTTGTCCTGTAGTTAAGGTGGATCCGTACAGAAATTTATTGTTTTTGTTTTGGTAAAATTTTACTCAGATGTGGTCTATGCCGGAAAGAAACACTCAAAAAAATATTTTTAAAAATATTTAACTGGAAATTTTCCGGAAAATGTGAAAATTTGTTTGGTAAACATGCCACCACTCCTTCCCTCAATTAGGTCTAAATATTGGTGATATCATTCTCGACTATTTTTTTTTTCGATCAAGACACTTGCAGCTTGCCAATAAAGGAAGATGAAAGTTTAGAACTGCATACTTTTTCAGTAACAAATTTTGAAACAAAGCAAAAAAATTGGCAAATTTACGTCAAATTTTAACCATTGACAAAATTTAGAGAATGTCAGCGCGAATTGAATTAAGTGTCTTATTATAATCCCTGAAGTTTGGACATTCCATAAATATTAATTTCATTTCGATCGGACGACTGATACTCCCCCCTAGCGGGACAAGAGACAGGTCAGCTAGCGTAATTTTCCATACTAATTTTTTAATTTTCCGGAAAATTTCCAGCAAAATATTTTTAAAAATATTTTTTTTCACATTTCCTTCCGGCATATGACCATATATAAGTAAAATTTTACCAAAACAAAAACAATAGAAAAAAAGTACGGAAACAGTACGGATCCACCTTAAGTCCACGAAAGACCCACTCGTTGAAGTCAAAATCTTGTGCTGAAGCTCTCTGTTAAGTTTACGCACCTCATCCAGCTCTTTTTCCATCTTTCTTTTGCGTTCTCTGCTGAAGCAGGTAGCATGCTTTGCTTTCAGGGCGTTCTTCTCCCGTGTCGACATCATCATCGCTGAACAGTGATTTCTTTTTATAAAAATCCAAATATTTTTGTGCCCTCTTCTGGGCCACAACCTGCTGGCTCTTATCTTCTGTTTTCTTTTTCTAAAAATAGGATCATAAGGACACTTTACCCAGGGCCGTATTTACCAGTAGGCGGAGAGGTTTGGGCGCCGGCCGGCAACATTTGGGAATTTTACACATACAAAATGTCATTTTTAAACACACCTACACATTAGTTTCACACACTAAAAACCGAAGTATTCTGTATCTGCAAGTGCTAGGAACTCCTGCTTTAGCTCCAATGACACATTTTTTTTTGCAATTCTATAACTCGCTTTAGCTTACATTTTACCTCCCAACCCGTGGATTTGCTCCAAAAACATCGTCGTTAACCTGCCTAAATTATGTAGATACTTAAAAAGTTAACCTCTGTACATCCGTACGAACCTAGTAGTGACAATGGGGTGTGAGCAGCTTCGATTGGTGTAAGTAGATAGGTACATTACACATCTATCCATGAATGCCAAAATGAATTAATAATGTTTATAGTAGTACTAGTAGGTGCTATCTACTAAATTGCTTGGACACATGCATACAGCTAGAATATATACAAGAAAAAACTCTGATAACCTGCCCATCTCATGTAACCGATAATGAAAGACGTGCATGATGAAATCACAGATAGAAGTGTACACAGATATAGACCATAGATATGTTAGAGCAGCTACAGCATGAGAAACAGCAAGCTGTCTCACTCGCTCACCCGATCATCGCATAACTTTGTAATCGCTCCAAATAGCACGAAACGTAGCAGCTTTTACATAGGCATGGTATATCTGTGTAAGCATCTGTGAAGAAATGAAATGTGATGAGCTATGTTTTCTGTGAGTAGGTACTACGTACCACGACAGTTTCCTTGCGCATTTCTGTAGGAGTTGGGTCAGCTGGCTTCTTGCCCTGTCTTTTGTCTCGTCGGCTTGCCTTTACATGTTGTAGGCTCTCCTTCGTGGCTGAAAAGTGAAAACCAATTTGTTCAATTTCAGTTTTACAGATCTGGGTCATTTTAAAGGCACATTCATTTTAAAATAGCATTTTAAGTGACAGAAGAGTGCAGGTATAGAATCCATATTCTAAATATTTATAGAATAAAATAATATGATAATAGATATATATTCTTTATATTTAGGTACCTAGGTACCTAGTTAAAACCTAAACCTAATTGATGAGCGTAACGAGCGTAGCGAGTGAAGCGAAATCTTCAATTACACTTTACTGCTAAAAAATTCCGGAATGTTTTTTTTTTTTTTTTTTTTTTTGTGTGTTTGTTCGCGCTCTACAGGCCAAACGCCAAAACGGATTTTGATGAAAATTTACATGGACCTTCGTTTTCTCTGAACTTAGATCTGCCACGTTTTTGAAGCAAATCGGACGAGTAAATTTTATGTTATTAAGTTTTTACGAAATTTTTCAGTTTTTCCAAAACACGTTTTGCACTCTAGAGGCCAAGGATTTCCATATAATTTGACGAAACTTTCCAGATATGTTGGCCCCCACGATTTAATGTTTGTGTTCAAATTTCATTGTTGTATGTTCAGCGCTTTTCTTGGAAATGGCGCTTTTATGACGCTTTTTTAGCGATTTTGCAGTTTTTTGCAACTAAATCAACTTTATCTTCAACCGATTTTGACAAAATTTTCTGTGTGCATTATAAATCGTAAAAAAAAAGATACTGTGTCAATTTCAAGCAAATCAATTGAGTAGTTTTTCTTTAAATCGATTTTTAAGTTTTGAAATATTCAATGTCATTGAGAAAGCTGCTAAATTAACGCCGAACATTTTAAATTGATCATAAAAGCCTCTAGGCTATGCGCACACGCAATATAATCGCGTTGTGGGTGAACGTAAGTATTACGCTCATCCACAACACGATTATATGAGTGTTCGCATAGCCTAGTAATAACAATAGACCCTTCATAGTTACCAATAGGATCTCTATTGGTATTCTCTTTACGGTGTTTTCAGTTTACCATAATTACCAATAGAGCTCTACTGTCAATTACGTTTGTGTTGTTAACAGTCAACGTCTCTGCTGTTAACAGTCAACGTCTGTATTGTTAGCAATAAGATTTTAATGGTAACAATAGCATTATATTGGTAACAGTTCACCTTCTAATGTTAGCAATAGGATTTTTATTGGTAACATTAAGATTTCTACTGTTAACAGTGAGCGATTTCGACTAGGGACTACATCAAATAAAATTAATCTTCTACACATTCCCCCATCTTGAACAAATTATCATGTATAATCTTCACTTTATTTTTACTTTCCCACACACAAGATTGGCTTATGTGGGTTTTATTTCATAACATTTTGTATCTTCTTTTTCTTATACTGATGTGTAATCGAAAAAAATTGTGAAATAACAAATAAAACAAACAAACAAACCATGCTGACGTCGCCACCAATGACATATTTTTGAAGGCTGAGGCAAAAAGCACCATGGAGGGAAAGATTTGGGGCGTGAAAAAAACTAACCAATCCCTCGGCCCAGAGCTGTTTGAAAGTCTTTTGTTTGGGCATGCATTTCTGGGGTGCGACACAACATCGAGAATTTACCATGTGGGAAAAGGTGCCATTGTCGGCATGCTGAAGAAAATTCCACTGATGCAACATGTAGCAGTGACTTTTACGGCCTCAAACCAGCCGCGAGAGGTAGTGGAGCTCGCAGGGGAGGAAGCAATGGTAGCCATTTTTAAGGGAAAAGGCAAAACTAAAGGCAATCAACTTTACACGCTGATGTACAAGACATACCTGGCCATAAGTGTTTCCAACACTGCACACGTGCGGTTACGTGCGTTTTTTACGCGGAAGTGCTGTTACGTAAAAAAATGGTCGCAATAATTTCTTTTAAAAAAAAGGAAACACCCCACATAAATTGTATAACTTTACTCTACAGGTACAATTATGGAAAAAAGAAGTCCTCAATCCTGTAGAATGGGAATGGGCCATAAAAAATCAAAAGATGGTACCAATCCCAACTACCCAGAACCCGAATGTGATCAGATGTTGTTGCACAACCACGTGTACAACCCAACGCCGCACGTGCAGAAAGCATGCGCTTGATTATTCATCTCCATGTAGAGAGGCACCACATGAGGCAATGCCCCCACGACCGGAGCAGACATCGAAGAGGATGTTGATAGAGACGTCGACGACTTTAGTAAAAATTTTGTGCATTCGTCAAAGCAGGTAACTGTCAACGGAAACGACACTAAATCATGTTCTGTCTCCATAACTGTGCTGCGCACGCTCATCGTGTGGTACCTATATCATATAGAAATATCGGCTGCTTATTTCCGGTGCTAATGATACATTTGACAGGTTCACTTTCACGTTTAACCATGTAAACCATGTCGCAGGGCGCCGACTCCATGGATGACCGGGTGCCGAAGCAACCCTCAAAAGAAATGATTTAAAAGTCGCAAAATCGACTTTCCATGGATTAAATTGGGATTTCGAAGTTTGTTTCGATTCGATATTTTTTACTCGCAGCTGGCTTCTCTTAGAAATTTTATCCCTAGTCTTGCAGTCGAAGCTAATTCCCGATATAATAATTCTACGCCTGTATCGTGGCGAATGTAAATTTTCCCATGCCATGTACTTGTAGACTGATCTCACGCGGCCTTACGTGCGAGGCTTTGGTCCTTCATGAGTTCGAGGAATTTTCGATATGAGAATTGCTGACTATGCTTGAGTTCGCTGGTGCCAGCCAGCCGGCCGGCATTTTCACGGATTCAGAAATTGGAATAGAATTTGTCACGAGTTATATATATTTTTATTTTCATTTCTTTTAATTTAAGCTTCTCTTGCGAATGCCTTCCACTTCAAGCCTAAATGTTTTGCGAAGTGCATTCAGTATTCACCCGAGAGCCGACCGGGATGCAGTGTTCACTGTTTTAAATGTGATAATGTGATATGTACAGCAGGAATAGATAGGGAGAGCTGCCTGTAATCAGGATTTATTGCATCTGTTGTGCTGTGAATGAGTTCATCTCCTACAGTGAGTAAGATTTCCTTTGTTTTTGGAGCATCTTTCACTTAAAAGTCGAAAGTAATTATGCCTTCACAGAAACGAACACTTATTGATTTCTTGCATCAATAAGTGGAGGCGGCCTGTAACAATTTATGTCGCGGATTCTCAGAGAATCTACGTTGACCCTGGTCAGCTATGACCTTCGACAACGACTTTTATTTTGTCCTACATTCATAATAAGGTTACCATGAATGCGATTTGTAGTCATAATTTGTAGTTGTCGGGACATTGTTTGATTTTTTCAAATATTTTACCTTTGACCTAATGCTGAACTTTGACCTGAGCTTTATTTGAAATCCCTATGCGATTTTCGATTTGAGCCCTGGTTTCCGAGATTCGCAATTTTTTTGTTGAAAAAACGTGATTTTGTAACTATGATCCCGAATTCCTCGAAAACAGTTGGTACGATTTCGAGTTTATTGTTCAGTGCATTTATCTGAGTGGGATCCATCATTAAAACGCTTTGTTGTAATTTGGCCGGGATCAAACCTCTACCAGATAGTACAAAAAATAACAAACAAATAAATAAATATAGATTAAAAAAATAATTAAACAACAATAACAAAATAACAATGTAATTACATAAATTACTACTTTTATTAAAATTGTTAGGATAATAACAGTTATTAACAGCAAATTTTACCCCTTCTAGCAATGCCCTTCTTTAGGGCCGGTTTTACAATATTATTTGGCAACTCAGAGTTGGTAAATTCTTACATAAAACTTATCCCAGAGTTACGGGGAAATGCGTTTTACAATCACAAACCATCTTAGAGTTAAGCAACTCGAGGTTACGAAAAGAAGTAGTATTTTTTTTAGGTGTTGGTATTAAAATGCACACATTGTTACCACTGATCTAGTGGTTGTAACACGAAATTCAAAAATGGCAGCACCTCATAAAAAGAAGTCGCGCTCTGCAAATTTAACAAACAACGATGAAGCAAGATTAATTAGTTTATGCAGAAAATACTCATCTGAAGTGGAATGCAAGAAGACTGATAAATTGACTTGGCGGCAGAAGGTAAAGCCCCTTTTCCACGGCCACATTTTTTCATCACATTTCGTCAAACCCTTGTACACCAGTCCGTAATATAAACATTGTACAAGGTTTTACGTGACGGATTTGATGAAAAAATTGACGATCTTTTACACGGTACAATAATCATTGTATCACATTTATTATCACAGTAGGCCATGGAAGTGATGTCAGTTGACATTTCAGGAAAAAAAAAATGAGAGTGAATTTAGATCTACTTTCGTCAGACGTCAGGTATGGATGTGATTTCTATTTAAAATAAAATTTTATCAACTTTTAATTCATTTTTATTGCAGCCATTTCAAATTTTGCACTGCTCACTGACATTTGCCGCCACGATTTTTTGAAAAGTTTGACGTCACTCAATCTCTGATATCTGATTGGCTGCATTCCATACAAGATGTGATGGAAATAGAGCCTGGGCTATCCGAAAAAAATGTGCCACAGTCTGCCATACAAGACTTTTATGTGACGGACTGCCGTGCTACAGACTGTTTACACGGTCACATGCAGTTGTATACAAGACTGCTATGCAAGGGTTTGACGGAATGTGATGAAAAAATGTGACCGTGTAAAAGTGGCTTAAGCCTCTGCACAATGTCTAATGATGATAATGCCCCATGCGTGTGGGCCACATAACAATGAACAAAGAATACCATAAAGAATAACATAGAATAACAATAAGAACAAAAAATAACATAACAAAGAATACAATGAAATGCAAATAAATACAATACAATACAATACAATAACCCAACCATTGAATTTCATAGCAGATTGTTGAAGCAGCTATATTTTTTACCAATAAAAGTGTATGAAATTATTTCAATCGAATGAAGCATGGGAGAAGCTCGCAAATGAGTTTAATGCTGGGTGCACTTCTGGCAGCTTCTCTGCTCCTCAAACATAAAAATATAAAGAAAGACTTCCGGCAACAAGCCGGTAAAGAACGGCAGTCCATCTACGCAACAAGCCGGAGGGCGCAGACGGAAACAATACATCATAGACTGCAGCATGAGCTGGCCGAGCTCCTTTCCCTGTCTGCCGAAGGACTGAACAATCCTTTCGATAATGACAGTTTGACTTCGTAAACTTTACGAGCAGGATCAGACAAACAGGGCAGGGAGTCTGATGAATCGGAAATTGATGGGGATGTTGTGTCAGTTGTGTCAATGCAAAAATTAGAATGAAAATTATTTATTTTCAAGGCAGTACCTAGATATACATACTCTAAAATATTAAGCCTAATACTGATATCATTACTGCAGTGGGAGAATGTTAACGTGGACATCGTGGATAAATTTAACATGGAAGGGACCAATAATGACGGCACCAGTGACCCAGTCGTCTTATTGAAAGACTGGAGCTCATTCAACCCGGGAATGCTCCGACAACGAAAGGATCCGGCACTGACGGGCAAGAGAGGTACCTACCTACATACCGTTTTGTATCTGAATCACATTAGCATTCAGGTTTCTGAAATTTGTTGTAAACAGACAACAGTAGTACATAAGATTACCTGTTTTACCTAGTTTTAATACTCACGGGTCTTTTGTAGGCACTTATGCACCATTAGTTTCTCTGCCTTCCACTTCCTGGGCACCTGTCATTGCTGAAGAGTGCATTGGCCCTGACAGCGAACCGAACGATCCTGCTGGTACGTCTGCTTAAAAGCTGAGAGGTAATTATAAGTTGGTTAATTAACTCTATGATTAATCCAGGTCGAAAAATTGTACAAGTTTATTCCATTTCTTGGTAAAACCAACATCAATTTATAATGTAGAAGCATAAAATAGTATAAACTTACAGTTTTAATTTGTAATTTAATTCAAGTGAATGCCTTTCTTAGGTGTCACAAATCAAAACATGTTTTAAATGAACCACAATCGCCCAAGCTTAACAAAGCTTAAGGCATTTAAACCTACTTCGGCAGCAAACACTAAATACTCGGCGCTTGCAGATGGAAAGAAATCACTGGCAGATGCACAACTACAACTGGTGCAAAAAGAGCTAAAAATGAAAGAAAATTTCTACAAGAAAATGCTTTTGCTAGATTAAATAAAAATGTGCAAAATTTAGAAAAAGCAATACTTCAGAAGAAACTGGCACGATAGATTAATTGAATCATGCTACTAAAAAAATTACAAAAAGTATTTTTTTAACAGTCATCCTATAACATTCATATTTTAGCCCCAGAGGAACATAAATGATAATTATTATTAAATACATACATGATGAACAAACCACACACCCTTTATTTATTTGTTGCAGAGAATGAAATGCGTGCATGGAATGAAATTTAGCTCAGCTGAGCTCTAAAATAGTTGTTAATAAGATTCTGACGAACAGCCCCATCCCCTTCCAAATTTTCAGGTAAAGGGTCAACTGGCATCTCATCTTCTTCTAAATTGATTGCTCGAAGCTCAGGGTCTTGCCCAGGAACGCCTTCGTTAGCATCACATGCCAAGTTGTGTAAAACGGCTGTAGCCACTATTATTACCATTGCATGGTCAATGCGAACTCACATCCCGAGAAACAGAATAGGGAAACGCCTCTTCCACACACCATACTGTCGTTCAACGGCATTCCTGGTTCGAATTTGTGGGGTTTCGTAATGGGATCATCATGAACTGCGATAACGTGTACTCCGAATTTCCCACAAGCAGACCCATTTCACCCCTCTCAAAACGTGCTTTGATGTTCGAGCTATTACATATGGTTCTATCGTGCGAGGAGCCAGGCCAACGTACAGCTATGTCCAGAATTCTAAAGTTTTCTGCACAAATTGTCTGGATGTTTAGGGAGAAATAACCATTTCGGTTCCGGAAAGTCTCTGCTTGATCACCACCTGAACAGTGAATATATTTATGCTCATGCAATTCTAACATAAAACATCGAAGGAACGTAGCACGACAACAGATATTTTTTAAACGTACCGACTGACTGAATCTTCACATGCGTACAGTCGATGGCTCCGACAACTCGTGGGAACCTAGCCACACCATAAAACCGCTGCTTTATGTTCTCCAATTCCTCAGCAGTGTCCTGAAAGCGTATCACACCGGGTCTTAGGGCCACCCAGCCGTGATTTCATTCCCTATACCCAGCCATGTTAAATTATCGACATGCTCGACCATTTTCTGAGAGAATGGCAAAAGCAATTGACATGAAACTTTTTACCAACACTGTCACACTCTGTGGGAACATTTTGAGGGAGCTGAATATCTTAATATTTTTTTTTGTGTATTTAAAATTTATATTGTAAACATGAAGGATTTTGCTACATTATTTAAGGCTTACCATTTTTGTATGGCTCAATGAAAATAAATCTCTATTCTGGTTCCCTCAAAACTTGAAGAACAAGTTCATGAACAAGCTGTAAAAAGTTCATTCAATTTACTTCAATGGATTCGAAGAAAAGTGGTCGTGTGTTAGTAAAAACTTAGCATGCCACTGCCATCTTGAAACGAATTACAATTGAGCAACCCTAGATCACGGAGAACACATTACAATGTTACCAATAATACCAAATACCGGGAAAATTTAAATTTGATAAGAAAGTTATGAAAGTTATTAAAATTTTGCATCCCAAATAAAAGTTGACAGCACTTATTAAAACAATTAATTCTGCAGATACTATTTATATAATTTGATTTCTGTCTTCTCTAATGTTAACCTGAAAGAGAGTGAAGAAAAATAACAACGAAACAAAAAAAAAGCTTATTTTCACTGCCGGGTGGCCTTAAGGTGCCTTTACACGATCAACTTTTTGCGTCAACATGTTGACTCAACATTGACGGGAAATGTTGACATCAAGTTGGCCTAGGTTAAACAACATGCAAATTGCCGGTCAGCGCTCACACGATCAACTTTCAGGAAATATTGATGGGAAATGTTTTCAAAATGTTGACATGGTTCAACTTCTCGTCAATATTGACGACGATCAGCCAATCACGTACAGCCATTTTTATCACGTGGCATTTGTCATTGCTGTCATTCTGACAGCCCAGCGCGAATTTCGAAATGGATACAGAGGACGAAGAAAACGTTGTTACTATTAAATAAAAATATCCAAGTAAATCCAAGTATATAAAATATATAAAATCCATAAAAATAAAAAGTAAAAATCCAATTATAAAAATCCATCAAGTAAAATTATCAAGCATAAAAAGTATAAAAATCCAAGTAAATTTCGAATTTTTTTGCGATTGAATCTTTCGGAATTTAACGAACTCGCAAGTTTAGTATGTCCGAAAATTCGAACCTAGCCAAACCTAACTCCCCCCCGGTGGAGGTCGCCTTGTCGTGGTGGGGGGGCTCACCAGTCTGGTGCTAAACGACCTCCGAAGAATGGAAATGGACAAAAAAACAAACAATATACCCCAGGGGGGTACCACCAAGGGTGGAGAATCCCCCCCCCTCCCAATAACAACGGGAAGGGGCAGCTGCACGGATTCTGGGGGCAGCAATTTTGTCCGTCTCGAGAGACGCTCGAGCGAAGAGGCCAAGCGCCAAACATCAGCTTCAGCAACAGAAAAGCTGAAAAAGACCGGGACATGGGGATCCCTGGGAGAGCTCGCAAGAATCCCGAACCCCTTTGCCAGGTCGTCTCCTTTGAAGAGGACACCACCCAAGGGGACGGCCAAACAGACAACAATCTCGCCAAGTGAGGACATAGAAGATGACGTCTTCGAAGAAGGACCGCACGACGAGATGAAGGGAAAGAAGAAGAAGAAGGGGAAAGAGTTCGACCGCCCGGGATTCTTCGAGGACACCATCTGCCAGATACTTGAAGGTATCAAGGATCTTGACAGACGCATCACAAGCACCATCAACACCAGAAGGGACATCAGGGAGGCAGCAAACCTGCTGCGGCACCTGGGCTCCAACCTGGAGAGAGAGGACGTGGCCTTATACTTCGGTGAAGTGGCAAGCCGGCGACAACAACAGGCGCCTTCAACACGAGCCGCAACGCCACCAACAACGACGTCCACCTCCACTGGGACCCAAACCTGTGTGTGGCACCGGGAGGTTGAGACCGCGACTGTCGGGAGTCTGGAGGGAGTCAAATCCCTACCGGACTTTCAGGCAGTCGCTGATCTCGAGTGGGAAGACAGAGTTTTTGCAAACGTCACCGTGAAGACGGGGAACCCTCTTGAGACCCCCCACTCGACAGTTAAATGTGTGCTGATAGAGCCAAAAGATCGCTCTATGAAGCTCAGCATACAGAAGCTGTATAAAGACCGATTCCCAGAGCTAATACCCCTCCAAGAGGAGTGGTCAGTTCTGGAGCAAAGGACCAGGCGTAAGGGCCCGGGAGGGGATTCGGAGACCCTCCAGAGAATCGTCAAAATTCATCACGACGGCTCAGAAGAGGATATCTGGAACAAGCTCCAGGCCCTGAGGGAGGAGACGCGCGGGGAGGAGGCCCTGGCGATCCACCATGTGGAGGCGCTGCCTGTTAAGAGGCTGAGGAAACTCACACAGGCGGTCTTCCGGGGTGCGAGCGCCAGGGTGGAGATCTACACCACCCTGCAGCGGAAAGAGCGGGAGAAGATCATCGAGTCCCCGAAGAAGAAGGAGAAGAAGGAGAAGAACACCCTGGCCCTGGAGGTCGATCCCGGAGCACGTGCCTTCAAGGACATCCTGAAGGACGTAAGGGAAGCTGTCGCGGGACACCCCGGAAGTGAGGCGATCCAGGCTCTAAGGAGCACCCGGGAGGGCAAGCTTCTTATAGTCCTGGATAAGGACGAAGAGGCCAGGACCAGGGTGGTGAAGCTCCTGGGCGCCCGAAACATCGGCGGGCGCAACATCGGCCGGCGAGAAAAGGTGGAGGTGATCCACCTGAAGGGGTTGGACGGGCTGGCCTCCAGAGAGGAGGTCCGTCTGGCTCTGGAGGAGGTCGTCGGTGACGACGAGGCGACGCAAGTCGGACAGTTGAGGCCTCACAGCCAGAACACTCAGGCTGTGACTGTGACCATCGCCAAGACACTGGCCGACAAGCTGCTGGACGTGGGCCAGCTAAGGGTCGGGCCCTCTCGCTGCCAAGTCGAAAGACGCTTGGAGGTGAGGAAGTGCAATCGATGCTGGAGCTTCGAACACACCACCAGCAGTTGCAAGGGGCCGGACAGGACCAGAAGCTGCCGGAACTGCGGGCAGGCTGGTCACCTTGGTAAGGACTGCACGGGAGAACGGAAATGCGTCCTTTGCAGTGAGGACCACGTCCTTGGCTCGGGATGGTGTAAGGCCTTTAGGTCTGCACTAAACAGGGCCAAGAAGCAAGAGGCGAAGCGTCGCCGCCCATCCCAAGCGGCGGTTGGGGCTATGGAGGTTGGGACAGAGAGCGCGGGACAAGACCAGTACCCGCCCCTGAGGAGGAGGATGTCCCAGCCCCGAGAATGAGCCCACCTGTCAAATTCCTGCAGACGAACGCGAACAGGTGCTGGGGCGCTATGGATCTGTTGCTAGCCACCGTGCAACAATGGTCCATAGACGTCGCAGTCATCTGTGAGCCCAACATCAGATTCTGCAAGGAGGGATGGGTCCTCGACACCGGACGTGACGTAGCGATGAGAGCCTTCGGCAGCCAGATCACCCCAACAAGATCTGGGGGGGGCCAGGGGTTCGTTTGGCTTGAGGTCTGTGGGTGCCTGGTCATCGGCACCTACTTCTCGCCAAACAGGGATACCGAACACCTGGAGTCTCCCTTACATGACATCACCACCACAGTCCGCGGCGCCAAGAAGCCGGTCATTCTGGCCGGCGACTTAAACGCCAAGTCCCCGCTCTGGGGCTCGCGGACTGAGAATGTGAGAGGGACGCTGGTTGCCGAGTGGCTGCAGGCCAGTGGGATGTCGATCGTGAACGTTGGTGACTGCCCAACGTTCGAAAGAGGAGGCAGCTCCTCTGTCATCGACATCACGCTGGCCTCACCGGCCATCGCGGGAAGAGTGACGGGCTGGAGCGTTCGAAACGACATCGAGAACCTCAGCGACCACCACTACGTCACCTTCCACCTGAACGCGACAGCAGACTCCAGAAAAGGACACCAGAGGAACAGCGGAATCGACAGGGCGAAGTCATGGAAGATCGACGACGACGCCCTGGACGCTGTGGAAGCTGAGATGTCCCGGACGTGCTTCGAGGGGTCAGCGGAGGACCCAGAGAGGTGTGTCAGGGACATTCAAGGGATCTTGAACAGGACGTGCCTGTCCAAGAGACCGCAGCTTTCCAGAAGACCGGTTCACTGGTGGTCGGAGGAAATTGCCTCTCTCCGGAGAGCCTGTCTTGGCGAGAGAAGACGGCTCACTCGGATGAGGGGGAAAGGAAACCTGGAGTCGCGGGAGGTACGACTTGTAGCGGGGAGATACAAGTCGGCCAAAAGAGCACTGAGAAAGGCGATCTTGAACTCGAAGAAAGCGAAGTGGGGGGAACTCCTTGCGACCATCGACAAGGACCCCTGGGGCAAGGCCTACAAAATCGTCACCGGGAAGCTACGCAAGAAGCTCCCGAACCTTGATGCGGCCGAAAGGCTCCGTGTGGCCCACACCCTGTTCCCGACCCACCCGACCATCCGGTGGGATCGGGAAGAGGGCACGGAAGAGGTGGTGCCGTTCACGGAGGCAGAAGTCTTGGCCGCTGCCGACCGCATCAAGGTAGGCAAGGCTCCAGGGCCCGACGGGATCCCCCCAGTCGTGGTCAGACTCTTCCTCAGAACGCAGACGAAGGCTGCTATGGCTCTTATGAGCAGCCTGCTGCAGAGGGGAGTTTTCCCAGACGCGTGGAAGAAAGCCACCTTGGTGCTCATCCCGAAAGAAAAGAAGACCGAAGAAGACGCGCAAACCAACAGGCCTATATGCCTTCTCGACGTCCTTGGCAAAGTCTACGAGAGGCTGATCCTCAATAGACTAGAAAGGGACTTAGAGGAGGGAGAGGGCCTGTACGAGGACCAGTACGGGTTCCGGAAAGGAAGGTCAACGGTGGACGCCGTCCGCCGCGTCCTGCACCTGGCCACGACAGAGGAGGCCAGGTGCGCTTCCCACCGGGACAAGCCGGTGAGCGCGATGATAGCAATCGACGTCCAGAATGCCTTCAACTCCGCACCGTGGCCCGGCATCATGGCGGCCCTGACCCGGAAGGGGATTAGCACTCACACCATCAACATCGTGAAGAGTTATCTCTCCGGCAGGAAGCTGCTTGTGAGCCCGGGCCAGTCCCTGGATGTGACCTGCGGAGTCCCGCAAGGGTCCATCCTGGGGCCGACGCTGTGGAATTGTTTCTACGACGACATGCTCCGGGTCAGTATCCCACATACCAGCCTCGTGGGATACGCGGATGACCTGATAGCTGTCGTCGTGGGAAGGGACAAGGCTGCCCTGGAAGAACACGGAAGCCAAGCCCTCGAGAACATCTTCGAGAAGGCGGCACGAATGGGCATCACCATCGCGGCCCACAAGACCGAGGCTATCATCGCGCGCGGCAGACGGAAAGTCCTGGCTGCCACGTTCCGAGCCGGTGCTACGGCTATCGACACCAAGGCAGAGATACGGTACCTGGGCGTTACCATCAACAGGAACCTATCGATGTCGGCTCACGTGGAACGGGCAGCCACGAAGGCCTCTCAGGCCATGAGGAAACTCATGGGCCTGATGCCAAACAAGAAGGGCCCCGGCCAAAAGAGCAGGCGAGTCCTCGCCTCAGCTGTCTACTCGGTGATCCTTTACGCATGTCCTGCGTGGGCTACCGCGGTACGACACGCCTGCCACCGAGCCAAGATCGAGCGCGTACAGCGGGTGATAAACATCAGAGTCACCCAGGCGTACCGCACGACGTCCTCGAGTGCCTTGTGCGTCATCGCTGGATACCCTCCCGCGGCTCTCATGATTGAGAGCCGCTGCGGAGTGTATAGAGACGGCACAGGGAGAAGATCTGCGATCGAGGACGAGATCTTGGATAAGTGGCAGAGGAGCTGGGACGAGGCTCAGACGGGGAGGTGGACGAAGTTGCTAATCCCAAACATCAGGGAGTGGCTGGAAAGGAGGGGAGGGGAGACCGAGTACTTCCTGACCCAATTCCTGACCGGTCACGGCAACTTCAAAACCTACTTGGCCCGGATCGGAAAGGGAGTAGCGACCACCTGCGACCACTGCGGGGAGGAAGACGGCCCTGGCCATGCGGTGCTCGAGTGCCCGAGGTGGGAGGAGCCACGGAGGGTCACTGCGGGCGCCGTGGGCCGGGAATTAACGCCCCAGACAGTGGTCTCCCTAATGATCCGGTCCAAGTCCCACTGGAAGATAATCCACGACTTCGTGAGGCAGACGCTCACCGAGAAGGAGGAGGAAGAGCGGGAGCTCCTGCCGATGAGCGAAGTCGTGGGGGAACCAGAAGACGAAGAAACGGACCAGGAAGACGAGAACATCTTCGGCTTCCTGGGGACGGACCCATGACCAAACAAGACATGAACGCGACGAAGACACCGCCAGAAGGAAGAAAGAAGAGAAGAGAGAAGAGAGAAGAGCAAGGGCTCCCCTCTGACTAGCCAAGAAAAACCGGGCAGTTGAGGAGGCAGCCCCTGCAGGCACCCTTCGGCGATCTCCAGGGCTTTCGAAAAGACGTTACATCACGCACGAAAGAGCTTACCTGGTTGATCGCCAAAAGGGCCCGGCCCGCCTTTGAAGTAATGCCTCACGGCGGTCCTGAAGGCGGGTGCGGAGGGTGGAGTTTAGTGGGTATGGCTTGGAACCCGCCAGGCGAGTCCCACACTACTGATATGAGCGAACAAAACCCCGCCATTCAGTGTGCGTAAATGCATTCTCCACCTACCAAAAAAAAAAAAAAAAAAAAAAAAAAAAAAAAGCCAAACCTAACTGTCAAAATGTGAACAGCTGACAATCGGTAAGCGATCCAAAGAGCATGTTTCAAATATTGACGGGAAATGTTTTTATTTCGTTCACACAGGGCAATATGTTGCGTCAACATGTTGAGTCAACATGTTGACGCAAAAAGTTGATCGTGTAAGGGCACCTTTAAGTTGGCGATTGCTGTGGCCACTTTTTGCACAATCACACATGCTGTTGACTTGCTTACACCTGAAAAATCTCCAGCGGTAATCAACATCGAGCCAGTAGCAAAAAACCGGAGGGTTAACCGGAGGCGGTTCATTGCTGAAACATCATAATTTTGCTCCATAGGGGTTGAAATATGCGCTCAATTCGTCTGAATAGACCTAACACTGTCTGTTTTGTCAGTCGAAAATGAATGGAAAAATCTTCATCATCCCACACGTCAAAATGGTTAGGCCTTAGCCGGATTTGCTTGGCAGCACGGCCTTGTTCCCCGATTTTGGCCATCATCACATCATCATCTTCGTCGGACTCATCATCGGTAGGGACCAACAGATTATTCATGGTTCTGTAAAACAACAAGGCAGACAGTGTGAATTTAATCCTAAATGCAAATACTCGTTGCATGGACGGTAGATGATGATTATTAGAGACGAAATATCAATTCCAAAATTTACATCCGTGCCAGGATTCGAATCCGGATCTTTGTCTATCCGGGACACTGCACTAACCAATTGTGCTATACGGACAACCAACTGTGGAATTGATATTAAGTTTATTTGAGTTGTTGGGCTCCATGGAGATAGGTTCAGGACTATGAGTGACCATAGAAGGCGCTGAATCTAGTGACGCTATGCTGCGATCACACACCTACAAACTCGACTAACCCCAATTATGACGTTGGGTACGCTTGTATTAGTGTGAATTTAATCCTAAATGCAAATACTCGTTGCATGGACGGTAGATGATGATTATTAGAAACGAAATATCAATTCCAAAATTTACATCCGTACCGGGATTCGAATCCGGATCTTTGTCTATCTCCATGGAGCCCAAAAACTCAAATAAACTTAATATCAATTCCACAGTTGGTTGTCCGTATAGCACAATTGGTAAGTGCAGTGTCCCGGATAGACAAAGATCCGGATCCGAATCCCGGTACGGATGTAAATTTTGGAATTGATATTTCGTTTCTAATAATCAACAAGGCAGACAATTTTAGCCTGAATGAATTTTGAGACTGCTAGAGACTGCAGGCAATGCTCCTGGCACAGGCTTTTACAGTCGCAAATATTCTCATTCTATTAGGTACTTATAAAACACAATAAAGAACGTCACAAATAGAAACTTAACTTCTTTTCCGATTGACAGTAATTCGGCAGCGTATTTCAATTATAGCGAAAATAACGGAGATGACACTCACTTCGTGCTGTCGTTTACACTGACAGTTCGCATAGGTTAGGTTGAAATTTTTTAAGCAGCGGCGAATTTCAAAGATGAAAATGAGCGAAATCATTACTTCCTAGTCACACGACGAATTTTAGTCGCAAAATCTTTGTTTAATTGCGTGAGTTATTCTCACAGTACTAATTACTTCTTGAGGTGATGAACCATTCTTAATCCCTACTTAAACTGAGAGTTTAGAAAACTCTAGGTTAGAGCCTTTACTCGAAGATGAAAAATATTGTAAATGCAAACATTCACCGTAATCCTAGGATAAGCTTAACTCCCACATAAAGTGGGAGTTAAGTGCTATTGTAAAACCGGCCCTTAGCATAACGAGCTTTTACCCAATGGGCATATTTTTGCCCGAGGATATTTTTTCAGCTAGGCATTAATAATAGAGATACGATAATTAAGATTAATAAAAATAATTAAACAAATTTTTGGCGAAAGGCCGTATAAAGAAAAAGGCTCAAAATCGGAAGCTGATGGAGCAAAGCAAAAATATTTTAACAGAAAAACCAAGAGCCTAAAAGGAATTTCACTTAGGAAGCATGGCAATCGCATCGCTTTAATTCTTTCTCCTAGTCATTCACACTCTACTAAGGATGCATTTTTTTATTGGGAGAAAACCCAGCCTCGGCCCTCCGCCGAAAATCAATTGTCTCTTGCGATGCATTCCCAGGCCTCTCGAGTCTCGTTTGGAGGGTGACCTTTAGGTGCAATTCGCGTTGCACTGATGGAAAATTCCTGAGCACTTAGATGTCCCAAGTGGTTTCGGCTGAGAAGTTACTGTTTACTGATTTATTGATGAGGGAAGATTGTAAGCACTTGCTGTTTTTTGACATGGGCTCGGAAAATTGATTCAATTGGGTAGGAAAGCGACCCCATTCTCATTAGAAACGCCGAATTCAGGATTTTCACTAGAGCGGCGCCATAAAAAGATCGTGATTTTAAGTTTGAAAATATTTTTTGCAGGCCTGCATAATAGGAGCTGAAACCAGTGGCTTGTTGTACATGGGAGTATGTAACAAGTACTGCTATCCCTGTGTACAAGCTCAAAAAAAAAAGTGACACCCAAAAAGCACGATTGCTACGCCAACTATACTGGCACGTCCACTGGCATGGAGGCGAACATTATCGTGCAAGGCTTCAGAGCCAGTGAAGACATGCACGGTGTTCGCTTCAAATTCTTGATCGGCGACGGCGACTCCAGCGTCTACTCTCGAGTGAAGACGACCGTACCCTACGGCCGGAAGGTGGTGAAGCTGGAGTGCGCGAACCACATGGTTAGATGCTACACAAGCAAACTATTTCGTTTGAAGGCAGACACCAGTCTGCCACTTTCTGCCAGGAAGGTCCTGACGCCTCTAATTCCGCGCTTGACAAAAGCTGCGAGAGGCGCCATCACAAGAGCCGGAGAAAACCCTGAAGACGTTCTCCAACTAAAGAACGACCTGAGGAACGGTCCTCTTCACGTATTCGGCGACCACTCCGCGTGCCGTGAAGTTGTCACCTTGGCCACCGGTGAGCGTGAGGGCTACTGCCGACGCCAAAACGAACTGGAGGAAAATCAAGTGCCGTTCTTGCAGCAAACACCAGTGTGGAACGGTATCTTGCAGGCGTTGGCGCCTCTTGTTTCGAAGGCAGACCGTCTCACGCGCAATGTCACCACCAACCAGGCGGAGCGTTTCATGGGACTTGTCGCGTGCGCCACAGGGGGCAAGCGTGTGGACCATACTAAACGTGGTGGCTACCAGCGGCGACGCCTCCTAGCCGGCATTCGATACATAAAGGGCCCCGGCTACTTTGTTTCGCCAGCAAAAAAAATCCTTGGCCACAGTCCGGGCGAAGTGAGTAAAACGCTTTTTGCCAAACGGGCCAAGATTCACGTCGCTCAGCGGGAGCGCGTTATTGCCAAACGAAGGATAGCTTACGTGCCGCGTAAGAAGGTTGCGTCGGCTTCAACTGGCCCTGACGCCGACTATGGCCCCGACGCCGCCGAGCCGGACATTAGCGACGAAGCAATGGAAAGCGCGAAGGCGGCGACCCTAGATAGACTCGCTGCGGTGGCTTGTTCCGACGAGAAGCGCAGCCAGCTTGAAAGGAGCACCGTGGGACAAGCCAGTAACCCTGTCTGGAGGGATGCTCGGCGAGATCTCCTCACCGCGTCGAAGTTCGGCGTGGTCTGCAGGAGACTACCCTACACTTCGTGCCACGCAAGTGTTATTTCAATAACAAACCCAAAACCTATCCACAGCCAAGCCATTACATACGGAATTATGAACGAGCCCCGGGCAATCGCTGCCTACGAGAAAAAGTCCGGTCTCAAAGTAGTGGCGTGTGGCCTTTTCGTGGACGAAGACCACCCTTATTTAGGGGCAAGTCCTGACGGGCTTGTGGGTGAAGACCGGCTGATAGAGGTGAAGACCATCCCCTCCATCAACAACCTCTGCGTGGAGGGCAAGCCAGTTCACACGATAAGGCAGGCCGCTGGGTTAAAAAACCTATTCGTGGGTGTCGATCCCGAAGGAAAGCTGTACCTGAAGGAAAAGCACCCATATTTTTACCAAATTCAGGGCCAACTTAACATATGTCGACGCCAAATCTGTGACATGATCATTTTCACCGATCATGACATGGAAATTATCACCTTGCATCGCCAACAGAAGTTCTGGGCGGAGAGCATGCTTCCGAAGCTCATGCAGTTTTATTTGGAATGCATTCTTCCCGAAATCGTTGATTCTCGGGAAGTACGGGGCATGAGGGTAAGAGATCCCGATTCCATCCTGGCGGCTAAAGCCCAGAGAGAGGCGACGTTGGCAGCCAAGGCCGCGAAAAGAAGAGCGCCACCGCTGTCGCAGGGAGCTGAAAAGAGGAGGAAAATATCCCAACCTTCTACGTCGGCGGAGTAAAATTTGTTTAAAGTTCGAAGTTTAATACATATAAAAAATGCTTCATTATGCTTTATTTGTGGCATCATAATGATTTACTTAATCAAATCATTGTAATTTTGTAAATTTGTAAATTTGTAAGTGATACTACCATTTTGATTATAATAATATGTTCGTATTTATTGTGATAGAAAATGTATCTGATTTATTTAGTGGCTTTTGGCTTTGTTTGGATGCCCAAATCCACCCCGTAGTGTCAGTTTATCGCGTCAAAGGACAGCAATATGCCTACAGCGGAAACGTTATAAACTTCCCCCAGAATGTCTCTGAATTTGCATCGCAACTGCCAAATTCTCTGCACAACTTAACTTCCGTCGTTGTTGTGCGGCGAACTTCAGCCCATTCCGACAACATTGCCGACTTCAATGTCTGCTCCCTTCGTCTGCGCCGAGCTTTACTCTGGTTAAAGAACAATAATCGTTTTTATGCCGACATCGATATCGATGAGGAAGCGCACTCCGCCCTGCCGGAGGATGGCAACGTGTATGGCGAATTACACTTTATGGAGATCGAGGGAAACGCTGTTGAAGATGACGATGGAGTCTTGGAGAACACAAATGTGCCACAGTTATCCACCGTGAATCAGCAAGACCGCATCACAAGCGCCCTCGAACCCGGTACAGTCCCGTGGCTCACCGTCTCCAACGTTCCAGTCAACGAATTCACCACTGAAGACTTCATAGTCCGAGCCTTTCCAACACTCTTTCCGATCGGTGACGGTGACTTAAGGGACAATTCTCGCCAACAACAGTTGAAGCCGACGCAATATTTCCAACACCTTATGCAATTTGAAGACAGCCGTTTTGCCAGAGACAGCCGCTTTCGGTTCTTTGCTTTAAACTCGGTGTTGCGCTGGAATGCGATCAGCCAGGGCAACATCTTGGTCAGAAAGGTGGACCTTAACGGAAAAACAGTGGGTCAATTGAAAGATGTTCTTAAAATTAATCCAAACCTCGCCAACAGGGAAATGTTTTATGGTGCCCCTTTGCGCATCACTAAATCTTATTGGTTCAAGAGATGCAGCGAGTTGAAAGACATGGTCGGTTTATCGGAATACCCACCGTTTTTCTCACATTAAGTGCAGCCGATCTACACTGGCCGGAATTATACAATATTCTCGCTCCTGACGATTGATTATGTGGGTTTAACGGCGCTTCAGCAGCTGGGCTATTTGCGCCGGTCAGATGTTTAAAATAAAGATACAGATGACAAAAAATTTATCAACTAGAAAATACAAATAGATAACTCTATTGATCAGTTTGATAAAATATTGTCATTGGTTAAAAAGCGATAAAAACTAGATTAGTTATTATTTCCTGACGCATTCTTTATAAATACCTGCGCCAGGAATTTAAAACTGATTTAAAAACTTCTCTTAAATAGATCAATTTATAAAATATCAGTCTTAATTTAAAAATAAAAAGACAACAAAGACAATAAAAAACAACTCTCCAACTAAAAACAAATAAAATTGAGTCAAGTTAAATGTGTAAAATATTGTCAAGGGTTAAAAAGCAAATAAAAACAATGCTAAAAAACCAGTTGTCATGTCCAGACGCATTTTTTATGAATACTTGCGCCTGGAACATAAACTGCTTTAAAAACTTACTAAAAACTAGATAAGTTTAAAAAAGTCAGTTTGAATTAAAAATCGAATTACTCGATCTATCGACACGGCGTTGTCTCCCAACGCCTCTGGCAAACTTTCGGGAATCTGCAGGGTGTTACGCAGTTGCCTGTGAACGGCACACTCGACAAGGAGATGTTTGATCGAGAGAGGTTGATCACAGGAGGTGCACATCGGTGGCTCTTCGCGCTTCAGGATGAAGACGTGGGTGAGCGGGCTATGACCGATGCGCAACCTCGTTGTTACAACCTCCTCGCGTCGAGTGTGTCGGGCAGAAGATTGCCAGGGGTCGATAGTTGCCTTGATGGGCTTCGGTTTATTGACTTGCACAGTGTCCCATGTTGCTTGCCAGCACTTCTTTGTTTCGGCCCTGAAGGCGGCTTTAAGATCGCTAACAGGGACAACTGTGAAGTCAACATCGGCTTTTGTCGTGGCGTCCTTAGCTGCTCTGTCGGCCATCTCATTGCCAGCAATTCCTGCATGGCCTGGAAGCCAACAGAGCAACACTTCTATGCCGACCAAGCATAGTGCGCCAAGTTTATCCTGGATGGTTTGCACAAGATGGTCCGTGGGGAATGCCTGACATAGTGCTTGGAGGGAGCTCAGAGAGTCGGAACAGATTAGAAATTGTTTGCGATTGGCACGCTTGATTGACGCTTCCATCTCCTCGTGGCGCTTGGCCTGCTCGGCGGAGAGTTGCAGTTGTTTTTCCACCATGGCCTGCAAACGAGCCGTCTCCGCCGAGACAGCCGCGCCCGAGTCCACGGCTTTGGCAAATGATTTTTGACCTAGGCCATTCTGAGTGTTGAAGCGTTTTCGTGCTTCGAACAAAGAGATATTGTCGATCGTCTTGATCTCCATGATTTTTCGCTCCAACTTCCACTGTGGGCTGTCACGGGACCACACAGGGTGGGCTGCCGAGCAGTTAGCACAGTGGAAGCTGTTGCCGCACGCGTCAGTCTCGTGGTCCTCTTTGGCGCACTTCCCACAGATGGGCTTCCGCTTGCAGTCCAAGCTGGAATGGCCGAACATCTGGCAGGTGAAGCACCGCAGAGGGTTGGGAATGTGAGGCCTGACGGGCAGACGCAAGTAACCAGCAAATATGCACTCAGGGAGTTTAGGTGTGCCGAAGGTCAGGATGAGTAATGGTGTTGGCTTCAAGGCACCGGTCTTCTTACTCATCACACGATACACATCGATCACACCTTGGCTTACAAGCTCTCTTTTCAGCTCTTCAGTCGGGATGTCCTGAAGGTCGAAACTGAAAATAACTCCCTTAGAGGTATTTAAGGACCTGTGAGCAGTCACTGTTATAGGCATGGTGTCAAACGATGTTGCCGATTGCAGTTTTAGTGACTGCTCACTGTTAGCTACTTCTACTAGTAGCGTGTCATCGCGAAGGCATTTTGAACTCTTGACATCTCCAGCAAGAAGTTATAATCCGCGCTTCTGCGCGAATGGCGAGACGGTCCTGAATGATTTGCCACTGTCCAATTTTATAATAAGAAAGAGTGGCTCCACACTCCTGGGAGCCACCACATCCTTCAACGAAATAGCGTCCTCCAAAAGAGGACGAAGGCGCTTCTTCGGGTTAAGGGGGGGATTGGGATTTTTCGTATCCATGTAAATGGAAGTGATTTCGTCCCCCGGAGCCCTGCCCACCACGGAGCCCAACCAGGGGGACGTCCCACTGGGACGCCGGGGTTGTCCGGGGGATATAGTCAGGAGGCACCGGCAGTCGCGAGTGACCGCAACTGGTGGGGCCCAGCAACACCCATCACGCCACCGGTGCCCCCCTCCTCATCCACGCGTGAAGCATTAACGCCCCAGGCGAGCCGATTGGCTGGGGGTGGATTAGCCCCCAGCCTCCTGTTTTGTGCGAAGCAGAAACTAAAGGGGTGTGTTGGGACAATTGTCTTTAACAATTGCCCCTCAACCCCCAAGAAAATCTTTTCCGCCCGTACAGGTCACTGCGCACGGCAAACACGCAGGTAAGCGTTTAGACCTGCACAAGGGGTCGGCCGGAAGTGAAGACAGGAGAGTGTGGGATAGATAAGAGACAGCAATAAGTAAGGCTCGAGAACTCCCTGTGCAGGTCATCAGTCACCAGACATCGCTGGAACTCACGACGACTGTCAGTCAACCAATTCGTATCCGTGTTGGTAGCCGGGTCGTCAATGGGGGGAACCCCGCCGCTGTCGCAGAAGACAGACGGTGGGTTCGGGAGGCGGCAAAAGAGATGAAGTAAGAAGGGAGATGAAGAAAAGATGGTGAAATGAAAGGTGGGGAGAGAAAGAGCGCCAGATCCTCCCTCGACCAAAGTCCTGGTCCCACGACAACGACGGGGTGGGCTAGTCTTGGTCTGGACCCTCACCGACAGCCTGTCCGGCATAGGAGACCTTGCCGGGAGTAACACCTCACGCCGGCATGGCCTGTCGGATCATCGGGCCGCACAAACCCCTTCACCACGATAAGGTGCTAGCCTCGAAGGGGTCGCTCCTGACGAGGATTTTGACAAAATTTTTCCACAGATTGCCTCCAACCGGCGCCGGCAACCATTGTGCGACAATCCGCTGCTCGTCTCTTGGTGCTTTCAAGAGCGGGCAGCTTTCTTGATTGATTGTGGGTTTAGCGGCGCGTCAGCAGCTTTGGCTATTTGCGCCGGTCAGATGTTAAAAAATAAAACAATGACAAAAAAAAATTATCAACTAAAAACAAATAGATAAAACTATCGATCAGTTGGATAAAATATTGTCATAGGTTAAAAAGCAAAAACTAGATTTAAAAACTAGTTTTTATTTCCTGACGCATTCTTTAAAAATACTTGCGCCAGGAATTGAAGACTGATTTAAAAACTTATCTAAACTAGATCAATTTATAAAATATCAGTCTTAATTTAAAAATAAAAAGAAAACAAAGACAATAATAAACCACTCCACAACTAAAAACAAAAATTTGCTTTAAGTCAGGTGAGTAAAATATTGTCAAAAGTTTAAAAGCAATAAAAAACAATGCTAAAAAACCAGTTGTCATGTCCAGACGCAGTTTTTATAAATACTTGCGCCTGGAACATAAACTGCTTTAAAAACTTACTAAAAACTAGATAAGTTTAAAAAAGTCAGTTTGAATTAAAAATCGAATTACTCGATCTATCGACACGGCGTTGTCTCCCAACGCCTCTGGCAAACTTCCGGGAATCTGCAGGTGGTTACGCAGTTGCCTGTGAACGGCACACTCGACAAGGAGATGTTAAATCGAGAGAGGTTGATCACAGGAGGTGCACATCGGTGGCTCTTCTCGCTTCAGGATGAAGACGTGAGTGAGCGGGCTATGACCGATGCGCAACCTCGTTGTTACAACCTCCTCGCGTCGAGTGTGTCGGGCAGAAGATTGCCAGGGGTCGATAGTTGCCTTGATGGGCTTCAGTTTGTTGACTTGCACAGTGTCCCATGTCGCTTGCCAGCACTTCTTTGTTTCGGCCCTGAAGGCGGCTTTAAGATCGCTAACAGGGACAACTGTGAAGTCAACATCGGCTTTTCTTGTGGCGTCTTTGGCTGCTCTGTCGGCCATCTCATTGCCAGCAATTCCTGCATGGCCTGGAAGCCAACAGAGCAACACTTCTATGCCGACCAAGCACAGTTCGCCAAGCTTACCCTGGATGGTTTGCACAAGATGGTCCGTGGGGAATGCCTGACATAGTGCTTGGAGGGAGCTCAGAGAGTCGGAACAGACAAGAAATTGTTTGCGATTGGCACGCTTGATATGTTCAAGGGCCTTGAGAATCGCAAACAACTCTGCTGTATAGACACTACAGAGAGGACTGAGCTTAAAGCACTCGCTTGTGTTGTCGATGACAAAGGCACACTCCACAGACTCATTGTCCCTTGATCCGTCAGTGTAGATCCTGCTGTATTGTGAGTACTGGTCGCAAATGCTGAAGAACAGCTGTCGGAAAACGGCCGGGCTCGTCTGGGCCTTGGTGTGCTGAGCGAGTTGCATCAGGCACACAGGCTGGGATGATGTCCAGGGAGCCACACGACCGATTCCGACAGGAAGGACAGGTGGTAGGTCCATTCCAAATGCGGCCAGGAGCTCTTTTGCTCTGATGCCAACAGGTCTGGTTGCTTTTTGCCTGGTGTTGTAGAGAACAACATTTGGCGGAGCGAACACAGACCTGTATGCCGGGTGTTTTGGCATGCCACGTAGCTTGGCTACGTAGCTGGCAAGGAGGTAGTCACGCCTGATCTTAAGCGGAGCCTCCCCGGCCTCACAATGCAGACTGACAATGGGACTTGTGCGAAACGCGCCAGTACACAACCTGATTCCAGCGTTGTGCACTGGATCCAGGATGCCGATATAAGATTTCCTCGCCGATGCATAAACAGTGCAGCCAAAGTCTAATTTAGATCTTATGAGGGAGCGGTAGAGGCGGAGCATGGACGTTCTGTCGGCTCCCCAGGAGGTACCGCTCAAGATCTTCAGGATGTTCATTGCCTTCAAGCACTTGTCTTTGAGTTGACGGAGATGTGGTAACCAGGTGAGCTTCTCGTCAAATACCATTCCGAGGAAGCGGGTTGACTCTGAGAAAGGCAACACCTGGTTTGCCAACGTCAAGACAGGATGAGGATGAAATAGACGATGGCGACTGAAATGCATGCATGTTGTTTTCGACGAGGAGAATCTGAAGCCATGTCGATCCGCCCAACTCTCCAATCGGTTGATCGTTAGCTGGAGCTGCCGCTGAGCCGAGTTCAGGTTCCCTGTTTGGTGAAAGATCGCCAAATCATCAACGTAGAGCGATGCACGAACCGGAGTTCGAATGCATGTCGTGATGGAGTTGATGGCGATCGCAAACAGGGTAACACTGAGGACACAGCCCTGCGGCACTCCGTTCTCTTGATCGAAAGCCGACGAGAGAGTGTTTCCGACACGAACGTGGAAAGATCTATCAGCCTTGAAGTTCTGCACAAAGTGGGGCAAGTGGCCACGAATACCCCACTTGTGGATGGTCTGTAAAATGCCGTACTTCCACGTCGTGTCGTACGCCTTCTCGAGATCGAAAAACACCGCGATCAGGTGTTTCCTTGTGAGGAAACTGTCCTGGATCAATCCTTCAAGCTGGGTCAAGTTATCTGTGACGGAGCGGTTTCGCCTGAAACCAGACTGCTCCGCACAGAGTAGGCCGTTCTTCTCCAAATGCCACATAAGCCTAGCGTTGATCATTCGCTCCAAGATCTTGCATAGGCAGCTTGTAAGGGCAATTGGGCGGTAGCTAGCAGCATCAGTCTTGTCTTTGCCCGGCTTCAGGATGGGGATGACAATAGCCACCCTCCAACGAGCTAAGAAACTGTCCTCGAGCCAGACTCTGTTCAACATCTGAAGCATGTATGATCGTGAGCTTTTACTCAGATGTTTGATCATCTGGTAATGGATCATATCTATGCCAGGTGAAGTGTCGTTGGCGGCTCTTAGCGCGGAGTCCAGCTCCCAGTCGCTGAAGGGCAGGTTGTAAGTTTCCTGGTTCTTACTTCGGAAGACAAGACTTTACTGCTCGGCTACCTGCTTGACCCGCTTGAAGGATGCGGTGTAATTCTCTGAGCTGGAGACTTAAGAGAACTGAGAACCAAGAGTGTCGGCGATGGCCGGGCCCGTGGACTGCAACAGCCCGTCACGCATCAGTCCGGTTATGGGACGGAAAGTTGATCTGCCAGACAACTTCCGAACCTTGTCCCATACCCTGGACGACGGCGTGCGGGCCGTGATGGTCGACACATAGGCCCGCCACGACACTCTCTTGGCCTCAGTGATTGTTCTCCGAGCCTTTGCTCTCGATCTCTTGAAGGCGATCAGGTTTTCTTGGGTCGGATGCGACATGAAGAAGGAGAGGGCCCTCCGTCTCGCCCTGATGGCCAACTTGCATTCACAAGTGAACCACGGGACGGGGAGACGGTAGGGTTTTTCAGACGACCGTGGGATGGAATTCTCGGCTGCATGAATTACCACCTTCGTGAAACTGTCCACATGAGAATCAATATCCTCGGGGACAGCTTCATCGAAAGTGGCAAGATCACTGAAAAGTGACCAGTCAGCCCGTCTTAGAATCCACTTTGGGTGTCTGGGTGGTAGAGAAGGGATCCTCGACGATTTAATGAAGATAGGGAAGTGGTCACTTCCACATAAATCGTCGTGCACAGACCATTCAGTGTCAAGAGCGAGGGAGGGTGAACAGAGAGTCAGGTCAATCGCAGAGAGTGATCCTGTTGATGCAGTAAAGTGGGTGTTACTGCCGTTATTCAACAGGACCACATTGCTACGGCCTGAAGAGTGGTGGTCAGCACAACAGTCTCCGAGTGGATACTGTTGTGGACGGCCGTTGCAACTCCCCCCTGAGCTCTCTGTCCACCTGTGTGGTCGTAACGGTAGAAGTCATAGCCCTTCAGGAGTGGCTTGTCTGATGGCTTCAGGTGTGATTCCTGGAAGCAACAGACAAGGGGGCTTTTTGACGACACCAGTTGACGGACCTCGGGTGCTCTTGTGTTGTATCCTCTAACATTCCACTGAATGATGTCTGGCATTTTAAGTTATTAGGATTTTCCCTTCTCTTTCACCTTCTCCTTCTCCTTTCCCTTCACCGTCTGCCAGGTGTTCGGCGACTTGTCGGTAGGGTCTACCTCCATTCCATCCTTCCTGGTAGACAGGGAGGTGGACGTGGAGCTACCGGTGGTGTTGGGAAGGAAGGTGATTATTTCCCTCGCCTTCCTCGAGGTGCTGGCCTCAGACTGCCTTCCCTTGGAAGGGTGCAGCTGGAGCGTGCGGCTTTCATGGAGTTCGGTAATCTGCTGTTTAAGCGATTCTATCTCTTTGTTCTTTGCTTCTAAATCTCTCTTCATGGCCTCGATCTCTTGCCTGTGGCGTTCTTCCATCTCCTCGTGGCGCTTGGCCTGCTCGGCGGAGAGTTGCAGTTGTTTTCCACCATGGCCTGCAAACGAGCCGTCTCCGCCGAGACAGCCGCGCCCGAGTCCACGGCTTTGGCAAATGATTTTTGACCAAGGCCATTTTGAGTGTTGAAGCGCTTTCGTGCTTCGAACAAAGAGACATTGTCGATCGTCTTGATCTCCATGATTTTCCGCTCCAACTTCCACTGTGGGCAGTCGCGGGACCACACGGGGTGGGCTGCCGAGCAGTTAGCACAGTGGAAGCTGTTGCTGCACGCGTCTGTCTCGTGATCCTCTTTGGCGCACTTCCCACAGATGGGCTTCCGCTTGCAATCCAAGCTGCCCACATCGAAATATTTGTATGAATTATATATGTTACCATATATAATTTGTAGGGCTAGTGTAAGGAAAATACTGGGGTTAATTTCTCAAATATGGAACATATATTTTATAGTATATGGATTATATGCAAAAAAATATATAAATGTATAAGTGTCAATAATCTATAATTTGTAAGGAACGGTATAAAAATTATCCAATTTAACTGGAAATAGGCTCAATATACTTTGATTTCAATTTTTTGAGACTAAAAAGTCTCTAAAAAATTATACATTATTCCTATACAAACCGCATACGATACATAGATATTTTAAACTATATAAATTCTATAAAATCCTTATAAGTAACTTAAGTGATTTATATAAGATTAGTACATATATAGTATATGAAACATGTACAGTTGCTCAGCAAGTATTTACCAAATTTCGATTAATTTTTAGGTATTTTTTACAAACTAACTTTATTGGGCAATTTATCAATGAACTGAGAAGACTCTGGACATATTTTTAACAAAAATTTTAATGATCTTGAAGACATACTTAATTCCTATTCAAACCGCATAAAATACATGTATATTGTAAAGTATAATTACTGTATATGAGCCATACAAGAAACTTACACAATTTATGTAAGTTTAGCACTCGGAGCATATATGAAACTTGTACAGTTATAAAATATATATTTAACAATTTTCAATGAATTTTTAGGTATTTTTTACAAACTAACTTCATCGGGCAATTTATCAATTAACTGAAAAGACTCTGGACATGTTTTTAACAATTTTTTTAATGATATTGAAGTCAAACATAATTCCTATTCAATCCGCATAAGATACATGTATATTTTTAAGTATAATTACTGTATATGATTATGAACCATACAAGGAACTAACGTTATTCATGTAAGGATAGCACACGGGAACTCTCATCACAAGCACTTGTCGATGGGGAACTCTCTTCATAATCAAGCCGATAAGGTTTGGGTTCGATTTGAAGATGAGAAACCCGCCTGAAAACATGTAAAAAGTTTTATAGTTTGTGTTTTTTTTTTTTTTAAAAGAGACAATAACCCAACTTATTTGGCGCTCCACTTAGGAAGTACGTACCTTCTTTTCCAATTTCTCCTCGTGGACTTCGGTATTTGACGGGATTTAAGACCAGGTAAAAAATAGCGCTTATACCTTAAAACATCTTCGGCATCTTCGGCATCACTATTGTCGTCGCTCATTTCGTACGTACATTTTGGCGCTTAATCTAAGAACTTGACCTCGAACTTGCGCTAGAAAACACCAGCGGCAGCATCGTTGCCCGGAACGTCAACGAATGACAGCTGACAGTTCCACCGCCGACGAAGCGGCCATTGAGCGTCGTCAAGACTTGTTTGTGTTTTGAGTGAGCGTCATTTAACGAAAATATTCATATTGTCTCAAAGAAAATACTTGGTACGTAAGCACTGCAGTTGTATGGATACAAAAACATAATGGAACTTAACTTCTTGGTACAAATTTCGGAACTCTTTTGTCTGGTATGAACATTTTCAAACATAATAGCATTAACAAATTTGATTAGGCCTAGAAAATGCCTAAAGTAAAGCAGTATAGCATTGAATTTGTACAGCTGTAACTAACTTCTATCATTTGTACAGCGTAGTAAGATATTTGTTGACAGTAGGTATCTGGTATCTGTGTAAATTAGCTATCAATGATGAACCTTTATTTTCCTTAAATTGCTCATTGAATATTCGCCAGCATCATACCAGAGGCTATATTGCTTACGGCAAGCAGGTTGTCGGAGATGATGGTGAACGCCAGGATAACTGGTATCGTTCTGGTGAGTATCGGGCCGAGATACGGGGCTGAGTTTTGAATGACCGGCACGAAAACACGGTGGCGAGATGCGAGACGGAGCTCTGAGTGGAGCTGTTCTTTCCGCTTGCTTCGGAATGGCTTCTAGAAGAACAGCGCTTCACTCGCAGCAACGTGTCGCTTCACACCGCCGTTTATTTCGTGCTGGTCATTCAAACGGTCCAAACTCACCGCCGATCTCAGCTCGATATTCTCCAGCTAGATACCAGCAATCCTGGCGGTCACCATTATCTATGAGCAACCTGCTTGCCGTTGGGGCTGCGACTCTATACTTATTTAATCAATGCTTATTGTTTCTAGAAAATGAATGTGCCGAAGCATGCGTTAGTCGAGTGGTTGATGGGGGATGACAAGGGCTCAATGAGCATTGTAAACAGCAAATGGATAAGATTTGGAAATGACACCGACATAGACTATGTCGAGTCGTATCTTGCCGAATGGCGAGCTGGTACAAGACCGACGGCAGGGTGGCAGGTTTTCGACGTCAGGGTAATAATGGTTTCAAGTAAGTACTAACCTATTATGTTCTGAAGTTCAGTAAAAACTTACTAAGTGCTTTGCCTACCAACATAAGGATGTGTATATATTTATCACGAGTCTCTTCAAGAGTATTAAAAGCCGTTCTCAAATCATTTTTACAGATTCAAAATCTGTACTGGAGAAGCGGCTCCAAAACCGAGCCCTTGAAATGAGCCAAGAAAAAATTTATACAGGCGGTGAGACATCCGAGGAAGAGGATATTCATAAGGGGCAGAATGACTTGGTAGGTCATACTGATAAATATTTATATTACTAGGTCACAACAATTTCTACCTTTTGTTTCTTGATTGATTTCTATTCTTTTTTAGAGAAACAGAAGGGCAACAAGCGGCCGCTTTCCCACGACAAACCTTCGTGCTCGGTATGTTAATAAAAGCTATCGAACTAAAATTGATTTTAGTTACTTTTTTTTACTAGTTAGTTGTTTGTGGTACTAACATGACTTTTAGTTGACAAGTAACCTATTTTTTATTTGGAAAACCTATTTGGTTAAAATATTAATAGTAGAATTTAAAAAAATTACTGCACAAAAAATATTTTATATTGCAGTTTGTAGAAGAAGTAGAAGAGTTTGTAGGAGAATTGTGTTTGACATTGTGAAAATTAACCCCTCAATATGTGAGGGCACCTAACTCACGGTTTTAATAAATGTTTAAAATTGCAGAAGAAGCTTGTTTCCCCATTGGAGGATTCCGAGAATACAAACCTAAGATCTTTGGTAGTATCAGTAATAGAAAGACAGGACAAAATCCTCGATATTCTTCAAGAAGGTTGGTAATTTAATTAATTTTCTATGTCTTCCTGAAAACCGCTAAATAACTGCGACCGATAATACTTTCCAGCAAAAATGTAAATTTCGATGTTCTTTGATGAGTTTAAAAATTATTTATCATTCCAATTCTGCAGAATTTCCATCCTTAAAGAGGAATGTGAAAAAAAATTTGAGCCGCCAGACCTCTTCCAAATCGCGAGACAGTGGGGCTCTAGAGCAAAGCGACAACTGTGCCGACCAGGTGAGGTTATAACCTCTCAAAAATTATTTTTACCCATATCATTTTTCAGTGATAAGTAACTGATTGACAACTGATGACTTCTTTCTAGGTGGAGATTTTTCCGGGGACTAATGTTAAGGTTGACGTTGTCATATGGGAGCAGGCAAAAGGCCAGAACTCGTCTCGTTTCATAAGGACCATGCCTGCTGCCTTATTCAACGCTGACGTGCTGCTGGTGAGCAACCTGAAGGGAGGGGGCTCAGCAACAAATTCAAGCGCCAAGAGACACGCAGCACTAGATTCAACAATTATTGCTGCTCTGAGAGGTATTTCTGCTTTTAATGCATACTTTATTAATAATTATAAGAAAATCTTTGGTCGATTCAGCTGAAAGAAGAGTGAGAATTACTTGTTATTAAATTCACTATTTGTATCTTGGTTTCGGTACCAGATTAATGCCCCATGGGGCTGGTTATATTGTAATGACTAGTTATATTGAAATTGTTTTTCATGTAGCTGCTGCCATGAAGCGTGACCCGCATCTCTCCATGACCCAGTTTGGAACTATTGTCAATCAGAAGTGTGCAGAACTGCGAACAGATGCCAAGAAGAGTGCTGATAAGGCCAGTAAGTAATTTGCTTATACTGGCTTCAAGCTACACTCAGTTGTCAGCATAGTCCGTCTCCCACTCAGGTGTCAGCATATAGTCTGTCTCATCATTGTAATTTGAAAAATAAGTAGTTGTGGTTTCATAACCTGCCTTTTATAGCAATATTGCAGTCAATTATTGTATGGGAGAACAAGCAGAAAAAATTGGGGACCGGTCTGGGATAGGAACCGGGGACCTTCCGCTTGCTGGGCGGTTGCTCTGACCACTGAGCTATACGGCCTCACAAGATTCCTGCCTTCTCTGGCTGAGGAAAGGGCTCTCTCGGGAGAGAAGGGGAAGAAGCGACTCGTAATGGTACGAGTTCTACACAGGCAACTTGTGCAAAGTGTATTCCACGTCCCCGTCAAGAGATCTAGCCTCGTTCTCAAGAAAAGTTGGATAGGGCGAGAATTTGGTGAGCATGGGCTCATCCTTCCAACTCTTCCTATAAGAACGAGGCTGCAGGGATTAGATACAGAGCCGTATCTCTTGATGGGGACGTCGAATACACTTGCACTGGATGCCTGTGTAGAACTCGTACTTTTACGAGTCGCTTCTTCCCCTTATCTTCCGAGAGAGCCCTTTCCTCACCCAGCGAATCACGGATCTTGTGCGACAGGATTGGCTCAGTTGGATAGAGGAACCACCAAGAAAGCGGAAGGCCCTGGGTTCGTAGCCCAGTTCGGTCGCACATTTTTCCTGCTTTGCTCTCCCTCTATTAAAGTTAATGTTTCTATATATTTTTTAAAATTTATATCACATTGGATAGTCATGACTTGGTAAATTGGTGCAGATTTTCAGAACCGTTGGTAGATTAGTTGATTTTTTCACGGCCGTGCTCTGATTAGGAGTTTGGTAATCATGACTTCTTCAGACAATGATGCTTAGTCATTTAAAAGCACTGTTAAATTGTTATTTCTTAATATTTTAATATTAAAAAATAATGTAAGCCTATACTCATGGAGAGACTCATTTTGAATTATATTTTCTTATGGATAAGCTCCTATAAAATCCTTTAAGTAGTATTTGTATTGATCTCATTGTCATACAATTTATTCATAGACATATAGTCGTGATCGTGGCCTTAACATGTACAACAATTACCAATTGATTACCAGTTGATTACCAGACGTGGATTTGTCATTTCACATTAGACTGGTATGCAAACAAAAATGTTCCTTACCAGTGATATGTACTAATCTGTTAGTAAAGTTGTATTTTTACCAACTTGTCATCAAACTATTTTATTAAATGTTTTTTTTTTGTACAATAATATATTTACATTTCATATAATTCCATTACACAAAACATGCATGTTTCCTATCCTGTATGTATATTTGCCCAGTATAAAAGTTATCTAGGTTTCGTATACAAGGCATATATATTTTATATACCAAAAAGGATACAATATTACATATAATTTATGTATGAGTACCTTATGAGAAATGTATATTCCAGGTCATGTAAGTTCCGTATAAAAAATATACTCAATTCAAATGCATTTCATATGAGCATTTTATTTATATCATTATACAAAACATGTATGTTTCCTACGTTAAACGTATATTTTATTTATACGTTAAGTATAAGAGTCATGTAGTTTTCAAATATAAGGCATATATAAATTATATACCAAAAAGGGGCCAATTTTTAAGTATTACTTATATATGGAATCAATTATAAGAAACTTATATTTTCTTTCATGTAAGTTCCATATAAATTTTTCGATGTGGGTGGAGTGGCCGAACATCTGGCAGGTGAAGCACCGCAGAGGATTAGGAATATGAGGCCTGACGGGCAGACGCAGGTAGCCAGCAAAGATGAAATCCGGGAGCTTAGGGGTGCCGAAGGTCAGGATGAGCAATGGTATTGGCTTAAGGTCACCGGTCTTCTTGCTCATCACTCGATAAACGTCAGTGACGCCTTGGCTAGCAAGCTCTCTTTTTAGCTCTTCGGTTGTTAAGTCCTGTAGGTCAAAGCTAAAGATAACTCCCTTTGAAGTGGTTAGGGACCTGTGAGCAGTCACTGTGATCGGCATGGTGTCGAAAGATGTTGCCGATTGCAGTTTTAGTGACTGCTCACTGTTAGCTACCTCAACTAGTAGCGTGCCATCGCGAAGGCACTTAGAACTCTTGACATCACCTGCAAGGAGTAACAATCCGCGCTTCTGCGCAAATGGCGAAACAGTGCGGAAGGATTTACCGCTGTCTAGTTTGAGAATAAGAAATAGTGGCTCCACACTCCTGGGAGCCACCACATCCTTTAACGTAATCACTTCCTCTAAAAGAGGACGTAGACGCTTCTTTGGATTAAGGGGGGGAATTTTTGTTGGGGTGTCCATATAAATGGAAATAGTTTCGTCACCCGGAGCCCTCCCCACCACGGAGCCCAACCAGGGGGACGTCCCACTGGGACGCCGGGGTTGTCCGGGGGATATAGTCAGGAGGCACCGGCAGTCGCGAGTGACCGCAACTGGTGGGGCCCAGCAACACCCATCACGCCACCGGTGCCCCCCTCCTCATCCACGCGTGAAGCATTAACGCCCCAGGCGAGCCGATTGGCTGGGGGTGGATTAGCCCCCAGCCTCCTGTTTTGGGCGAAGCAGAAACTAAAGGGGTGTGTTGGGACAATTGTCTTTAATAACTAGACAATTGCCCCTCAACCCCCAAGAAAATCTTTTCCGCCCGTACCGGTCACTGCGCACGGCAAACACGCAGGTAAGCGTTTAGACCTGCACAAGGGGTCGGCCGGAAGTGAAGACAGGAGAGTGTAGGATAGATAAGAGACAGCAATAAGTAAGGCTCGAGAACTCCCTGTGCAGGTCATCAGTCACAAGACATCGCTGGAACTCACGACGACTGTCAGTCAACCAATTCGTATCCGTGTTGGTAGCCGGGTCGTCAATGGGGGGAACCCCACCGCTGTCGCAGAAGACAGACGGTGGGTTCGGGAGGCGGCAAAAGAGATGAAGTAAGAAGGGAGATGAAGAAAAGATGGTGAAATGAAAGGTGGGGAGAGAAAGAGCGCCAGATCCTCCCTCGACCAAAGTCCTGGTCCCACGACAACGACGGGGTGGGCTAGTCTTGGTCTGGACCCTCACCGACAGCCTGTCCGGCATAGGAGACCTTGCCGGGAGTAACACCTCCCGCCGGCATGGCCTGTCGGATCATCGGGCCGCACAAACCCCTTCACCACGATAAGGTGCTAGCCTCGAAGGGGTCGCTCCTGACGAGGATTTTGACAAAAATTTTCCACAGATTGCCTCCAACCGGCGCCGGCAACCATTGTGCGACAATCCGCTGCTCGTCTCTTGGTGCTTTCAAGAGCGGGCAGCTTTCTACATTAAGAAAGTCCTTGGCCCCGTGTTCCATGTCCGTGACAGCTGGTTTCGCTACGAATGGCAGCATCGTGGCAGCAGCCACGTACACGGCCTGCTGTGGCTCGACGGCGCCCCTGACGTAGAAAACCTTGACCTTTCCGATCGCGAGGCAGTGTCAAGTGCCACACGATACTATCATAACCTTGTATCCACTGTTAATCAAGGAATTACCGAACCGCCAGCTCTGGTTCATCCTTGCCAGGTTAGAAGCTGTGAAGTTGAAGATCTAGACCAGGATCTCTTTGAGTTGTTAAATAAAGTACAAAGGCACACTCGTTGCAGCGAGGGCTATTGCCTGCGTAAAAAAAAAAAAAATACTCAAATTCTTCACTGCCGATTCAAGTTTCCGTTTGCAATGTGTGATTCAACCAATCTTGTGAGAGATGAGAGAGACCAATTGGTTTTACACACGGAGCGAAACGACCCATTGCTAAATCGCTACAACCAATTTATTATACAGTCATGGCGGGCAAACATCGACATCCAGCCCGTCGTGTCCAAGCACGCCGTGCTCAATTACATTGCCAAATATGCCGCTAAATCTGAGCCGCAATCCAAATCCTTCAACGACTTGCTGACTAACATCTTAACGACAGCAGTCAATGCGCACGATCCGGCCAAACTGGCAATTCAGAAACTTATTATTCAATCCCTTGCTGAGCGCGATATTTCCGCCCAAGAGTGCTGCCACCTCTTGATGGGGTATCCGCTTTACAATTCCAGCTGAGCATTAGTTTCTTTTTTTGTTGGTGGCGATCAATGGGTGCCTCTTGCTGCAGAGGTAGAGCCTGTTGACGGTGCGAACAAGAAATTGGTCGATATGTACCCGACTCGACCTGGTGACATGTTAGATCTCAGCCTTTTGGAATTAGCCTCGCGAAATTATTGGAAAGGTCGCTGGGTGCGCCGAAAGACTCCCGCTGTGGTCAGAGTGTTTCCTAAATTCATCCATGACCTTGACAATGAAAAGAACGATGCTTTCTTCCACCAGCAGGTTTTGTTGAGGGTGCCGTGGACCAGCGAGAGAGATCTTAATCCAACTGATCAGCCTTGGGCGAAGGTCTATCAGGACGCCGGGTTGGTTATTTCGGACGGGCTGTTAGGAGCCGAGCCTGACGTAGAGGAGGATGATGACGAATTGGAGGAGATAGAGACTGAGCGAGAGCAAGAGGAGTGGATGGTTGCGGCCGGAATGAGCCCCAATGATCAGGTCGTCCAATGCGAGATTGGAATGAGGGAATTCGACACCTCTTTCGCACGGACCGATTCATTCGCAAACTATCCGAGCAAAGAATCAGTCTCTTGCTTCTTGGCTGACATTAATAAAATTACGGTGGAAAAAGAAGACGAGACTCCGTGTCTAATTTCGTAGAGTGATGAACAACTTCGTATACTTGATGTTCTCAAAGAACAAATTGCCACAGTCAAGTCTAATTCACAATATTCTTTAGTTCGTCGGCTGATTGTCCAGGGAACAGCTGGAACTGGAAAAAGCACAGTCATTAAGGCCATGACTTCTTTAATGCGTGAAGAGCTGGGAGATGGCAGCTTCCTGTTGTTGGCACCGACAGGGGTAGCTGCCTTCCAAATAAATGGCTCCACCATACATTCAGCTCTGCATCTTGGCACTAATACTTCGAAATTCCGTGATCTCACCGGGAGAAGTGAGAGGGAGTTTCAAGTAAAGATGCAATCTGTTTATTTCCTACTTATTGACGAGTACTCAATGATTGGTGTCTCGCTGCTTGCTATGGTAGACAAGCGTACTCGTCAAGCTAAGCCCGCCGGGTCTGTGCACCCTTTTGGGAACATGTTTGTGTATCTGTTCGGTGACATTCGGCAACTTCCACTTGTTTGCGATCGGCCGCTTTTCACCAACAGAACCTGCAACTATGGATTGACCAACGATGGCATGATGGCTTACAAGTCGTTTAGCCACTGCCACACACTCTCCATAGTTCAGCGTCAAGCTGGCGACAACCCTGACCAGGTGTTGTTTAGAGATCTCTTGGGTAGATTGAGTAATGAATGCTCTACCCCGGAAGACTGGGATTTGCTTGCTTCCCGCTTTGAGCACTCTCTGAGTGTTGCGGAGAAATCCCAGTTTACTAAATCTCTTTACCTCGCCCCCACCAAAGACACTGTGAATAAGCACAATATCGACCATTTCAGCAACCTTTGGTTTCCCGTGGCAAAGATCTGTGCCTTGCACAACTGCAGCAAGGCAGCGCAAGGCACTGAGGATGCAGCCCAAGGTTTGCAGACAATAATTTAACTATCAAGGGGCAGCCGTGTGATGCTACGGTCCAACTTGTGGACATTGCACGGCCTGGTGAATGGAGCTACCGGGAGCTTTCTGTCGAAGATATAATTATGCACCACATACCAAGCCACCAACCGACCAACCGTTGTGTGTGCTGGTCAAATTCGACAGTTATACCGGCCCTTCATTCCACCACCCCCAAGTCATTCCTATCTGCCCAATGGCACGGGCATGGACCGAAAAGGAAACAAAGTGCACCGAAGTGCAATTCCACCTCCAACTCATGGTGGCAGTTTAAATACACAAGTGCCAGGGTATGACACTTGACACTGCATTGATTAGTCTTGGGACTAAGGAGCTTGCCACCGACAAAGCTAAAGACATGCATTTACTTATGGTCAGAAAAACAATGTTTTAGAAAGTTTTTTCTTTGAAGTAATTTTATGATTCATTGAATTCCGAATTTCCACGTCACCTGTAAAAATGAGGTATCGGCCTTGACGCGTTGTTACCATTTTTTTTTATCGTGGATGCTTCCCCAGAGGGCCTACGCCTTACCACGGTCATTATCAGTGTGAACTAAAGTGTTTTGTCGGGTCCATTCCGAGCCAAAGCTAGGCAGCTTAAAGTGTCATTGTAGCATGCCTAGCCTCCTCAAGCTTTCTTTGTTGCAAACTCTTCGAGAGGTGAAGGTGTTTGATCCTCTCGAAGGGAAATGCAGGATGTATCATGATGTTCTTTAAACTTCTTACCCTAGACAAGCCAACAAAGCTCATGCCGGAGGCAAACTCCTTCGTCCCAAGACTTAAAACTGCCGAGTCAAGTGTCATTCCCTGGCACTTATGTATGGTTACTGCCCACGCGAGTTGGAGGGGGAACTGCACTCTGGTGCACTTCGTTTCCTTATCGGTCCATGCCCGTGCCATTGGGCAGATGGGAATGACTTGGGGGTGGTGGAATGAAGGGCCGGTGTAACTGTCAAATTTGACCAGCACACACAACGGTTGGTCGGTTGGTGGCTTGGTATGCGGTGCATAAATTATATCTTCGACAGTCCCGGTAGCTCCATTCACCAGGCCGTGCAATGTCCACAAGTTGGACCGTAGCATCACACGGCTGCCCCTAGAAAGGTAAATTATTGTCTGCAAACCTTGGGCTGCATCCTCAGTGCCTTGCGCTGCCTTGCTGCAGTTTTGCAAGGCACAGATCATTGCCACGGGAAACCCAAGGTTGCTTAAATGGTCGATATTGTGCTTATTCACAATGTCTTTGGTGGGGGCGAGGTAAAGAGATTCGGTAAACTTTGATTTTTCCGCAACACTCAAAGAGTGCTCAAAGCGGGTGGAAAGCAAATCCCAGTCTTCCTGGGTAGAGCATCCATTACTCAATCTACCCAGGAGATCTCTAAACAACACCTGGTCAGGGTTGTCGCCAGCTTGACGCTGAACTATGGAGAGTGTGTGGCAGTGGCTAAACGACTTGTAAGCCATCATGCCATCGTTGGTCAATCCATAGTTGCAGGTTCTGTTGGTGAAAAGCGGCCGATCGCAAACAGGTGGAAGTTGCCGAATGTCACCGAACAGTTACACAAACATGTTCCCAAAAGGGTGCACAGACTCGCCGGGCTTAGCTTGACGAGTACGCTTGTCTACCATGGCAAGCAGTGAGACACCAATCATTGAGTACTCGTCAATAAGTAGGAAATAAACAGATTGCATCTTTACTTGAAACTCCCTCTCACTTCTCCCGGTGAGATCACGGAATTTCGAAGTATTAGTGCCAAGATGCAGAGCTGAATGTATGGTGGAGCCATTTATTTGGAAGGCAGCTACCCCTGTCGGTGCCAACAACAGGAAGCTGCCATCTCCCAGCTCTTCACGCATTAAAGAAGTCATGGCCTTAATGACTGTGCTTTTTCCAGTTCCAGCTGTTCCCTGGACAATCAGCCGACGAACTAAAGAATATTGTGAATTAGACTTGACTGTGGCAATTTGTTCTTTGAGAACATCAAGTATACGAAGTTGTTCATCACTATACGAAATAAGACATGGAGTCTCGTCTTCTTTTTCCACCGTAATTTTCTTAATGTCAGCCAAGAAGCAAGAGACTGATTCTATGCTCGGATAGTTTGCGAATGAATCGGTCCATGCGAAAGAGGTTTCGAATTCCCTCATTCCAATCTCGCATTGGACGACCTGATCATTGGGGCCCATTCCGGCCGCAACCATCCACTCCTCTTGCTCTCGCTCAGTCTCTATCTCCTCCAATTCGTCATCATCCTCCTCTACGTCAGGCTCGGCTCCTAACAGCCCGTCCGAAATAACCAACCCGGCGTCCTGATAGACCTTCGCCCAAGGCTGATCAGTTGGATTTAGATCTCTCTCGCTGGTCCACGGCACCCTCAACAAAACCTGCTGGTGGAAGAAAGCATCGTTCTTTTCATTGTCAAGGCCATGGATGAATTTAGGAAACACTCTGACCACAGCGGGAGTCTTCCGGCGCACCTAGCGACCTTTCCAATAATGTCGCGAGGCTAATTCCAAAAGGCTGAGATCTAACATGTCACCAGGTCGAGTCGGGTACATATCGACCAATTTCTTGTTCGCACCGTCAACAGGCTCTACCTCTGCAGCAAGAGGCACCCATTGATCGCCACGAACAAAAAGAGAAACAAATGCTCGGCTGGAATTGTAAAGCGGATACCCCATCAAGAGGTGGCAGCACTCTTGGGCGGAAATATCGCGCTCAGCAAGGGATTGAATAATAAGTTTCTGAATTGCCAGTTTGGCCGGATCGTGCGCATTGACTGCTGTCGTTAAGATGTTAGTCAGCAAGTCGTTGAAGGATTTGGATTGCGGCTCAGATTTAGCGGCATATTTGGCAATGTAATTGAGCACGGCGTGCTTGGACACGACGGGCTGGATGTCGATGTTTGCCCGCCATGACTGTATAATAAATTGGTTGTAGCGATTTAGCAATGGGTCGTTTCGCTCCGTGTGTAAAACCAATTGGTCTCTCTCATCTCTCACAAGATTGGTTGAATCACACATTGCAAACGGAAACTTGAATCGGCAGTGAAGAATTTGAGTATTTTTTTTTTTTACGCAGGCAATAGCCCTCGCTGCAACGAGTGTGCCCTTGTACTTTATTTAACAACTCAAAGAGATCCTGGTCTAGATGGGGATCCAAGATGGCGGCAAGTGGAGTGTTGTGTAGGGAGGCGCTCCTCGAAAAATTAGCTGGTTTAAGTAACTTATGTGCTGAGGAGCTAAGAAAAGAGTGTGAACGGCTGGGGATAACAAAGACAGGGAAGAAAGAAGCGCTATTGGAACGTGTGAAGGCTGGACTAGAGGAAGAAATAGAGAAAATTAAGGATCCCGATGAACATGGGCGTGGCACGGACAGTAAGCACTACGATGAAATTACTTCACTAAAAGCTTGGCTGGCAGAAAAAGACAATACAATTAGTATGAAAGAAAAGATAATCAAAAACCTTGAAGAAATTAACCAATTATTAAGGGAGAAGATTGTGTTTATGGAAGGCAAAGAAGGGTTAAGCCAAAAAAACTCTTACGCGAGGGCTACCTCCCAGGCTGACCACCAGGAGGCAGGGAGCTCCAAGGTAGGAAAAATGGTGGAGCGATTTGAATCGCCGCAGCGGGCCACAGTGTTGAGACAAGAATCGCAGAAGACACCACCCCAAAAGGCCGTACCAAAGATTCACACCAAAGGCACTGAGAAACCAAATACCTCTCTGGAGAAGACTGACAATACCAAAGATGAAACGAATAAAGGAGAACGAGATGAAAAAAATGAAGACAGACAAATATACAGAAAGGCTGAAGACAGGCATGAAATGTATAGAAGAATGATCCATGGAAGAAAGAAACGAGAAGAAGAAAAGAAGATCATCGCCAGCATAAACGCACTCGTTATAGGCGATTCGATAATCAGAGGTGCCGGCGAAGTATGTAGGGCAGAGGGATGTGAAGTACAAGTGTTCCCAGGGATTAGGGTCAATGAGCTTGAAAATAAAATAATAGACAGAGACGATTCACTTCCCGAACCGTCAGTTATTGTTACTCATGTCGGGACTAATAACCTCAAGCGAAGATCGCGAGTCCATCTCATGGTGGAAATCAACCAGTTGTTGGATTCGGGAATGACGAAATATCCCGGTGCAAAGTGGGTCATAGGTGGGCTACTTTACCGAAAAGACATGCATAATGAAACCATAGAAAAACTAAACGACAGCATTGAGTGGCTGGGCACTGAGAAGGGAGCGAAGTACTATGACCCTAACTCCACACTCACGACTCATGATGTTGCGAGGGACGGAGTGCATCCAAATCATCGAGGCGGACTGAAACTAGGTCATGACATCATGGAACAAGTTCATGAACTCTTGGCAAAAAACTAGATCATGCTGGGGGCCGAAGGATGACGGACACTAGCAATGATGACTGGAGAAAAAAGAACAAGAAGCAACAGTGGGACAACATCAAGGCTGAAACTGAAGAAACATATTACACCAACAATATCTTGTATCATAACATTCGTAGTCTGCGAAACAAAATAGAAGAAATCGAACTTTACATAGACATGAGGACTGAAAATGCATTCGATGTGATGTGTCTTAGTGAAACATGGATGAAGGAAAAGCAGCAAGACGCCATAGCAATTCAAGGCTACACATTAGCATCGTACTTCAGTAGGAAGAAAAGAACCGGAGGCGGCGTATCAATATATGTGAAAGAAAATGCACCGTGGAGCTACGTAAGGAGAAACGACATTGAAAAGCAAGCAGTAGAGAAGTCCTTCGAGGTGAGTGGCATCGAGATTAAGGGAACCACTCACACCATCTTAGTAGTAATATACAGATCACCAGAAGAAAAAAATTTTGACCACTTCTCCTCATCGCTCAAATCACTCCTCACTCGACTTACAAAGGAAAATAAACAAATAGCATTATGCTCCGATCTTAACATAGACTTCCTGAAAGAGACCAGAAAAAAAATGCAATTAGAAGACATGCTGCTTGAGTTCAATATGAAGGCACAGATAAACTCACCCACGAGAGAAACAAGTCACACGTCTACAGCAATCGACAACATTGTAACAAACTTTGAACTCCATAGCATACCAACGATAGAGAAAACCGGCTTATCAGATCACTATGGGATAGCATTCAATCTTCAGGTTCCGAAGGAAACGGAGAACGATACGACACTCCCTACCGAGAGAAGAACATTTACAGATGACAAAATACATGCATTTACATTGGACATGGCGTGCCAAGACTGGTCTACAGTCCGCTCAGGAGCATCAGTGGACGAGAAATTCGGCGAATTTCAATCACTTTTCAAGAAGCACTTCGACAAGCATTTTCCTAAGAAACAAGTCAGACATAGGAAAAAAATCCCGCAAAAAAAGAAGAAAATGTATACTCCTGATATAATTGCCGAGAGCAAACGTAAACAAGTTCTATACCACCTGAGCTGCAAGAAGAATGGAAATAAATACAACGACGAACTAAAGATTTCGAGAAAGAAGCTTAGATCCCTAATAAAAGACGAAACGAGAAAGCAAAACGACAGAATCATTGCTGGTTCAGAAAACAAAAACAAGGCATATTGGGAAATAATCAATAAAAGTAAAAATAAAAATCGAAATAGGCAGCGAACAAAAATCCATCTTCTGAACGACGGGGAAAACATCGAGGACCAAACCACAGTCGCTGACCACTTCAATGAATACTTCGCAACAATAGCAGAAACAATAGTAGACAAAACATCGTGTCAACTACCGGAATGCATGGACATGCTATCTAATGCTCGACCAGCACATATCGGACCGGAATTCACTCTTGAGCCGACAACTGAAAGGGAAATTATCGAAATCATCATGGCATTCAAAAACAAGAACTCTGCCGGATGGGACGAAATCCCAATCAAGGTAATAAAAAGCGTGTGTACACAGATAGCGAGCCCCTTGGTGGAAATTTTTAATCTTTCCCTGGCGGCTGGAAAATTCCCAAGTGCGGCAAAATTATCGATAATAAAGCCACTACACAAGAAGGGGACTGTAACAAGTATGGACAACTACCGCCCAGTAAGCTTGGTGACAAACTTCTCGAAGATTTTAGAGAAAGTGTTTCTCATTCGACTTCACAAATTTCTAATAGCAATAAATGTGTTATGCGCAAACCAACACGGATTCAGAAAAGGATTTTCCACGACCACAGCAGCCTCTAGCCTCGTATCCGCAGTAACAAGGTGTCTGGATAGCAAGAAGGCAGTGGGTGTGATTTTCTGCGACCTTTCTAAAGCGTTCGACACTCTCAATCACTCAATCCTAATCGATAAACTGAAACACTACGGCATAACAGGGACCGCAATAAACTGGATGGAATCATACCTGACCGAAAGGAAACAGAAAGTGAAAATACAATATGACGAAGACGGTTCATCATGGAGAGCAGTTATGCACGGGATACCTCAAGGGACCTTGATGGCCCCAACACTCTTCAGCATCTATGTTAATGATCTGGCCGCAACGGCATCCAATGTAAATACGGAAGTGCTACTCTACGCTGACGATACAAGCCTCATTGTTCAATGGGATAATAAAAATGACCTACTAACAAATATCGCGGCTACGATTGAAAAAATAGAAGGATGGTTTACTCCCAATCAATTAAAATTAAACTGTGCCAAAACAAACATAATTATATTTTTTAAAGGGAAGGGGAAGGCAGACCTTGCGAACGTGAACTGTGCTGTAAATACGATCCTAACGGCAAAAGACTCTTGTGAATTCCTAGGCACTACAATCGATTTTAGACTAAAATGGAAGGAACATGTCAAAAAGGTTTCAAGCAACATTAGCGCTGCATGCTATGTTTTAGACAATTTAAGACGACAGGTCAGCGAGCACACGGCTGTCATAGCTTTTCATGCAATGGTGCAATCAAAAATTAAATACTGTATCCTGGTATGGGGAGCAAAAAATGCTCCAAAAAATGCAGCAAAAATTATATTTATTAAGCAAAAAAGGGCCCTAAGAATAATAAGTCGTGCAGGAAGAAGACAAACATGTAAACCTTTATTTATAAAGTTCAAGATTTTAACCATGACATGTCTCTATATCCTAGATATAGTTTTATTTGTATTTGACAATTCTGAAAATTTTAAAAAGCAAAGTGATGTACATGTTTTTAACACAAGACGAGGCAACAACTACCGTCAACCGAGAACAAGATTGACCATCACAGACAAAACGCCATCGAGCAAAGGAGCTAAGATTTTTAATAATTTACCTGAATGTATCAAAATCAGAAGCTCCAGTAGACAGGTTTTTAAGCAAACGACAAAAAGCTTTTTATTGGCTCATGCATTTTATTCCTTAGACGAATTCGAAGCAGCAAAAAATTGTATTTGTAATCACTGCACGTTGTATTGTTAATAGTTAATAGATCTGTGATAAATTGTATTGAAAAACCTATATGTATATATATTATGGATGACTTGTTTCCATGCTCGTACAATATGTAAAAATATGTACCAAGAGTGTTTTCTATGAAAAATGGAAATAAATTAACAATTACAATTACAATCTTCAACTTCACAGCTTCTAACCTGGCAAGGATGAACCAGAGCTGGCGGTTCGGTAATTCCTTGATTAACAGTGGATACAAGGTTATGATAGTATCGTGTGGCACTTGACACTGCCTCGCGATCGGAAAGGTCAAGGTTTTCTACGTCAGGGGCGCCGTCGAGCCACAGCAAGCCGTGAACGTGGCTGCTGCCGCGATGCTGCCATTCGTAGCGAAACCAGCTATCGCGGACATGGAACACGGGGCCAAGGACTTTCTTAATGTAGAAAGCTGCCCGCTCTTGAAAGAACCAAGAGACGAGCAGCGGATTGTCACACAATAGTTGCCGGCGCCGGTTGGACGCAAACTGTGGCAACATGTTGTCAAAATCTTCGTCAGGAGCGAGAATATTAAATAGTTCTGGCCAGTGTAGATCAGCTGCACTTAATGTGAAAAAAACGGTGGGTATTCCGATAAACTCAACCATGTCTTTTAACTCGCTACATCTCTTGAACCAATAAGATTTGGTGATACGCAAAGAGGCAGCGAGGTTTGGATTAATTTTAAGAATATCTTTCAGTTGACCTACCGTTTTACCGTTAAGGTCCACCTTTCGCACTAGGATGTTGCCCTGGCTGATCGCATTCCAGCGCGACACCGAGTTTAAAGCAAAGAACCGAAAGCGGCTGTCTCTGGCAAAACGGCTGTCTTCAAATTGCATAAGGTGTTGGAAATATTGCGTCGGCTTTAACTGTTGTTGGCGAGAATTGTCTCTCAAGTCACCGTCACCGGTCGGAAAGAGTGTCGGAAAGGCTCGGACTATATAGCCTTCCGTGGTGAATTCGTTCACTGGAACGTTGGCGACGGTGGGCCACGGGACTGTACCGTGTTCGAGGGCGCTTGTGATGCGGTCTTGCTGATTCACGGTGGATAACTGTGGCACATTTGTGTTCTCCAAGACTCCATCGTCATCTTCAACAGCGTTTCCCTCGATCTCCATAAAGTGTAATTCGCCATACACGTTGCCATCCTCCGGCAGGGCGGAGAGCGCTTTCTCATCGATATCGATGTCGGCATAAAAACGATTATTGTTCTTTAACCAGAGTAAAGCTCGGCGCAGACGAAGGGAGCAGACATTGAAGTCGGCAATGTTGTCGGAATGGGCTGAAGTTCGCCGCACAACAACGACGGAAGTTAAGTTGTGCAGAGAATTTGGCAGTTGCGATGCAAATTCAGAGACATTCTGGGGGAAGTTTATAACGTTTCCGCTGTAGGCATATTGCTGTCCTTTGACGCGATAAACTGACACTACGGGGTGGATTTGGGCAATCAGCAGTTTCTCGATCATCGACAAGTCTTTCAAGTCGTCGGGTATAACGCCGGGGTCCATTTTGTTGGTGCGCGTGAATAAAATCGGTGTTCGTTTGCAACCATTACATTGAAGAAAAGAATTTCATTTTAGGCCGTGAAATTGTTTTTTGCATGAACTGCATTTTGACCAACTTAAATGAGTCATGTGGCCTTCGAAAAGTGTGACTTTTTCATGGGCATCACTGTCTGGAGGGAGGAGAGAAATACTATGAGCAGTTGCAGTTCTCTGACGGCGTTCTGTTACTCGCTGCAAGCTTCTCGTCCTCCTCACTGCTGTTTGCACTGGAGATTCGCCTCTGTTTGTTACTGTTACCCGTTCTAAACTCGCTTTTCTTCTGTGTGATGTTTGTTGAGGAGTCTCTGCCTGATGAGCAGCGGTGACCCGTTGTTAACTCTTTGCTCTTCTCTCAACCGTCTGGGTCGGTGTCTCTGCCTGTATGGCAGCAGACACTCTCGGCAAGCTTTCAACTTTTCTTGCAGACGCTTGCGAGACTGTTTCTGCTTCACGCGCTGCTGTCACTCTCGTGAGACATTTTTTTAGTCTGTCAGTCTTTTCTCCAAGGGTCTCAGCCTGAATGGTGGTGGTTACTCTTTGCAAACTCTTTGCTCGCCTCTCATTAGCGTGTTGAGGTGTCTCTTTTTGTAGGGTAGCGGTTACCCTTTGCAAACTTGTATGTCGCCGCTCCTTAGCTTGTGTAGGGTTCTCTTTTTGTAGCTTTTCTGTCACTCTTTGTAAACTTCTCGTCCGTCTTACATTCGTTTGCGAAATACTTTCCATTTGAATTGCGGCGTTCGCTCTTTTCAAACTTTGTTCTCTTCTCTGTGACAACTCCTGTGGGGTTTCTGCCTGACGGGCAGCTGTCGTCCGCTGCGAGGAATCAGCTTGACGGACAGTTGTCGCTGCAATTGTTTCACTTAGACGGGCATCTCTTGCTCTATCCGAACACAGGCGCCTCCTGGTTGCGGCCTCATCCACTGACTCTAGGCTAAGATTTGTAATTGTTTCCTCTTTAATTCCTTTGCTCGTCTCAAATCAATCTCATCTTGCGTCTCGTTTTGCCTGGCTGCGGCCATCCTCTGTCGGTTCTCTTCCCGACGCCGAGCATTATCCTCCAAGTTTTGCCTCGTCCGGATGGCGAGCATGCGAGCAGCGCTGTCGTCCAGACGGACCTCTCGCCGGTCTGCGCTCTCTTTTGCCCGGTGCTCCTCCATCCTTTTGGCCGCCTTCTCCCTCTTACTTTTTTCAGATTGTTTTCGAGGCATATTTATTGATTTTTGTCAGAAAAATCTACTGCGATGGATCGACGATCAAGCCGCAGTCAATTTAAGAAAAACTCTATCCTCTTCTTGCAAAATACGCTCTTTTTCAATAATTAACCTTCTTTTCATTTTTTAATTTTGTCTTTCTTATTCATTATTATCCATCATTGGTCAATAGTTTTTTTTTGTGTGGACTTCGGTTGTTCTATGATCTTATCCGGTTAGTGAAAAATAGAAAATGAATAAAATACGATGACATTAATTTGTTGTTGAATTTAAATGCTTTTAAAAATACTTCATCATTTTAAATTAGACGAAATAAAGGTTTGCTTGGAGATGAAAGCATTATTTGAGAAATAAATTTTTATATGTGAAGAAGTTAATGTGGATAATTATTATAAGACGGAACTAAATACTTATATTTACAATTATTTGAATACCTAGCAAAGAAATTTAATGAACTTAGGACGATAGCCAGAAACATGAACAACTATTTCTAATTTTAATGTCGCAATAATTCGCATTTAGTGATATTTTACAGTTTATAAACTTTATGAATTTCAGAAGACAACAATAGGAACCCAGCTGTCCGATCAGCCGGAATGTTTTTTTTGCCTAAAACAAATGCCGCACAGGATTCGACAAAAATCCTTTTAATTTATAAATGGTTTTTCAGAAATGGAGATGATATTATATTGGGAGGGTATCGAATGTGTGAAGCAACAATAGAGAATTTATTCAAATGAAATGAGGAACAAGGAAAGAATAGGAAGAAGTATGAAAAGAAGTAAAGAAGGAGTCCGCACACGTCTGGCTCGTTGAAAGAAGGTGAGGACTGTGTGTGGAAATTAAAATTAGAATCACTCCAGCTGTCCGAGCAGCCGGATTATTTGTCTTGCCAAACTGGCGAACAGAAATTGACAAAAAAAAACAATTCAATTAATTACTGAACGAACCTAAATTCAAAAACAAATGATAAAAATTTGGGAAGAAATTGTGTGAAGCACTGATTGAAAAAGTTTTGTGATTTTAAAGGATGAATATTGATTGATCAATGAATTAATTTGAGTTGGCAAGGAAAATAGCAAGAAATCTGGACACGTCTGACCAGGTCAAGACGATGAAGAGAAGTGACGTCTACTCGGCCTGCAGCTGACTTATATACAACCTCCCTAGCAACGAGTTTTCCCTAGCAACGAGCGGCATCGCTTGCTCTTTCCATTGGTGTAGAGCTCGGCATTGCTTCGCATTGGTCGAGTTTTTGTCATTTGAACATCTGCTAGTGCGAAGTTCGAGTGATGACCAACAATGGGCCACCTCTGACAGCTTGCCTATTTTGCCTTGTCAGAAATTATTGTCTTTTGTTTTTAGCAACTATTTCGATCTCTAATCAATAATGTTGCATTATGATGATATTGTTCACATGTATCTTAAGAAGTGGATCATTTAAAGTCAATAGCCAAAATTACGACCTGATTAGGGCACTAATACAGAAGTTATAGCAAATTATTGCAAGAAATGATGTATGCCTACTTGCTTGCTATACTAAACGTAAACGATAAAATCAAACAAATTCTGTATTTCTACGATTTATTTTCCTTCATGACAGGGTACCTATCTGTAGTATGTGATATTGTTAACTAATGACTCAATTAATTACTTTTGTGCTTGTGTTAATGATTATGGAACACATTTCGTCTCATCGAACAAATTTCTATCATTGCCATTGCTTTAACTGATAAAATCATTCACCAAGTATATTCTATACAGTTATACTCCTTCAACCAACATTTCTGTATGTCTATGGAAAGAGACGAATCGGGGGGATTATTGATCAACGCTCATTAATCATCACATTGAATTGATATCCTTTTTTGTCGGATTAATTGGTTCACAATCGCTACAAAGAGGAAAATCATTTCCATTCGTAAGAAAGAACAATTGAATTCGAATAGTAGTCTATACCAGATATCGTTGTTTAATAATCTAAAAATTATTCTAAAAGGTACTGAATCTGTGGTACATTGTTGAAATATAAGAAAATTTAGCATCTTATTCTGAAGTCTTTCTTCTCAACCCTTCTACTTGATCAACTGGTCTTGGGCACATTCCAAGGACCAGGTAATTTTTCAATACAAGCACAAATCATGCCAGCTTTTCACAACACTCGCCATAATTTTCCATATATTTAATAGTATTTATCTTCAATGTTTTTTAATCAGCTGGCGATAAATTTAGTATGGGATTTTGCTCATATCCAAAACTTCAAACCCATAAACGCGTAGGTAGTGCCTTAATTTCTTGGCTACTTTTCAAAAATGTTTTGTCGAAGTTAATCGCAAATACTATGATGAAATAATTATCTTAGATTAATATTTAAGTGACATCACGCTTATCGTTATGACGATTTCTCCGTATCTCACAAAATAGGGCAAACTCTACGCCCATGGGGAAAAACCCTACGCCCAAAGGGCGAAACCGTACGCCCATAGGGCGAAACCAAACGCCCATAGGGCGACACCCTAAACCCATAGGGCAAACCCTACGCCCATAAAGAGAAACCCTACTCCCATAGGCAGAAACCCTACGCCCATAGGGCAAACCCTACGCCTAAAGGGCGAAACCCTAAGCCCATAGGGCAAACCCTACGCCCATAGGGCGAAACACTAAGCCCATAGGGCCTAACCTTTCACCCAAAGGGTGAAATCCTACTCCCATAGGGCTAACCCTAAGCCAATAGGGCTAACCATAGCCCATAGGGCTAACCCTACGCCCATAAGGCTAACCATAGCCCATAGGGCTAACCATAGCCCATAGGGCTAACCATAGCCCATAGGGCTAACCCTACGCCCATAGGGCTAACCATAGCCCATAGGGCTAACCCTACGCCCATAGGGCTAACCATAGCCCATAGGGCTAACCATAGCCCATGGGGGTAACCATAGCCCATAGGGCTGACCCTACGCCCATAGGGCTAACCATAGCCCATAGGGCTAACCCTACGCCCATAGGGCTAACCATAGCCCATAGGGCTAACCTATACGCCTATAGGACGAAACCCTACGCCCTTAAGGCAAACCCTACGCCCATAGGGCAAATACTACGCCCAAAGGGCTAACCATAGCCCATAGGGCTAACCCTACGCCCATAGGGCTAACCCTACGCCCATAGGGCTAACCCTACGCCCATAGGGCTAACCATAGCCCATAGGGCTAACCCTACGCCCATAGGGCTAACCCTACGCCCATAGGGCTAACCATAGCCCATCGGGCTAACCCTACGCCCATAGGGTGAAATCCTATGCCAATAAGTAGAAACTTAAAAATTATCGTGTAGAAACCATCGCGTATCTGAGACAAACCATATGATTCACCCTTTGGGCGTGTGTTAAGCCATTAAGGCGTACAGTTTTGCCCTATGGCCGATGACTTTCGCCCTATGGGCGTAGATTTTGCCTTATGGGGTGAGGGGTTCGCCCTATGGGCGTAGATTTTGCCCTATGGGCGTAAGGGTTCGCCCTATGGGCGTAAGGTTAGCCCCATGGGGCTAGGATTTCGCCCTATGGACGGAGGGGTTCGCCCTATGGGCGTAGTATTTGCCCTATGGGCGTAGGGTTTGCCTCAAGGGCGTAGGGTTTGCCCTATGGGCATATAGGTTTGCCCTTAGAGCATAGGGTTTCGCCCTTTGGGCGTAGGATTTGCCCTATGGGCGTAGGGTTTGCCTTAAGGGCGTAGGGTTTCGTCCTATAGGCGTAGGGTTTGCCCTATGGGCGTAGGGTTTGCCTTAAGGGCGTAGGGTTTGCCTTAAGGGCGTAGGGTTTCGTCCTATAAGCGTAGGTTTTGCCCTATGGGCATATTGGTTTGCCCTATGGGCATAGGGTTTCGCCCTATGGGCGTAGGGTTTGCCCTATGGGCGTAGGATTGGCCTTATGGACGTAGGGTTCCGCCCTTTGGGCGTAGGGTTTGCCCTATGGGCGTAGGGTTTGCCTTACGGGTGTAGGGTTTGCCCTAAAGGCGTAGGGTTTGCCCTACGGGCGTACGGTTTTCCCTATGGGCGTAGGGTTTGTGTTATGGACGTAGGGTTCCACTCTATGGGCGTAGGGTTTGCCCTATGGGCTAAGGGTATGCCTTATGGGCGTAGGGTTTGCCCTATGGGCGGAGGGTTTGTTTTATGGACGTAGGGTTCCACCCTGTAGGCGTAGGGTTTCGCCCTATAGGCGTAGGGTTTGCCCTATGGGCTTAGGTTTTGCCCTATGGGCGTAGGGTTTGCCTTATGGGCGTAGGGTTTGCCCTATGGGCGTAGGGTTTGTTTTATGGACGTAGGGTTTCACCCTGTAGGCGTAGGGTTTCGCCCTATAGGCGTAGGGTTTGCCCTATGGGCTTAGGTTTTGCCCTATGGGCGTAGGGTTTGCCCTATGGGCGTAGGGTTTGCCCTATGGGCGTAGGGTTTCACCCTATGGGCGTAGGGTTTGCCCTATGGGCGTAGGGTTTGCCCTATGGGCGTAGGGTTTGTTTTATGGACGTAGGGTTTCGCCCTTTAAGCGTAGGGTTTCGCCCTATAGCCGTAGGGTTTCGCCCTATGGGCGTATGGTTTGCCTTATGGGCGTGTGGTTTCGCCCTATGGGCGTAGGGTTTCGCCCTAGGGGCGTAGGGTGTCGCCCTAGGGGCGTAGGGTGTAGCCTTATGGGCGTAGGGTTTCGCCCTATGGGCGTATGGTTGGCACATGTTGCCCTAAGGCTTGCTTTCTGCGCTAAGGGTTTGTAAGCGTTTAAGTCCGTCGTGGATGGAAGTGTGCAATTACCTATAAATTCGACCTGATGACTTTAAAAAGTGCATTGAGTGTCTCTCTCAGTTCTTAAGAAATCCAAAATAGCATCGTTTCCAATTTTTCTTTTAAAGTTGTATCACCTATTTATCATCAAGTAGAACAACAGTAAACTATAATTTATGTTGTATTCCCTCACAGTCGACATGTTTGTACAAATCATCGGTATATTCTCATGATAATCGTTTCGTCTAGGGCTTCGCGTACTCTCATAGAACCGCATTGTGGGTGAGCGTAAAAATTACGCTCATCCACAACACGATTATATGAGTGTTCGCGAAGCCCTAGTAAATACTATTTAACGATCACGGCGTAAATATTTTCAGAGATAATCTATCAAAACAAGTGACTAGGTGGAGAGGAATGCACGAGTTAAAGGATTTGAATGTTATGACGCAATTCTTTAGTTTTTTAAACGCCTTCAATGTATGTTTCCCCTTTTACTGATGATGTCAAGGAAAAGCGAAAAGAACTTGACGAGATACTCAAGAAAGAAAAAAACCTACTCAACACACCGGAACCAAATGTAATTATAAAGCTAAAATGAAAGTACATGAGGATTATTCGCTTTGCTAAAAACTTTTCTGTGGATAGGCAGTTATACAACACTAATAAAATCGCGAGGACTTCGTGGTCCATCATAAAAGACGAGACAGGAATAAGTAGGTCACTCACATGCGTCTCATCACTAATAATTAACAATAACGAATCCACGGATATGTGTGAAATTGCTAATGCTTTGAACACGTATTTTATTAATGTCACTGACTCGTTAAATTCTTACCTGTTAGTGCTAGAGGATGATACCTCCGTAAAATCAGTAAGCAAAACAATATTTCTACAGTAAATAACTAAAAGGGGTATACTGACAGAAATTACTGAGTTTAAACCTAAAGCAACGTAGGATGTGTATGGACTTCCAACTGTACTAATACGGAAAATAGGTCTGCAATTAATTGAACTTCTGACACTAATTTGTTACTTATCTTTGGAATCGGGGGTCTTCCCGGATCTTTTCAAAAGGCCGAAAATTCTCCCATTATTTAAGATGGGTCCAAAAAATGATGCTGCTAACTACAGGCCGATTTCAATCCTTCCAGTCTTTTCTAAAATACTAGAGCGAGATATCTTTCAGCTTATGTCGTCATTCTTTACGCAAAATAAAGTATTATCTGAAAGTCAGTTTGGGTTCCAAACAACTCAAGCTTTGAACCACTTAGTTCACTTGATCTTAAAGGCTCTGGATAGCAATGGATGTCACCATTGGGTTATCGTGTGACTAATCAAAGGCGTTTGACTGTTATAAAATCCTGCTAAGGAAACTATACTTGCGGCATCCGTGGGGTAGCGAATCTATGGATCAAATCCTATCTTGGTGATCGCCAGTAATTGGTAGAATTGACGGATAATTCATCGGGAGAAAACGCTTAATCGTCGTGGTCCGTTATGAACATAGGTATGCCCCAAGGCTCAATTCTGGGCCCTTTACTTTCTTAAGTCTATATAAATGACCTACCCGACTATTTGGATCCAACGGATCTCATCATTGATTGATTGATTGATTGATTTGTGGGTTTTACGGCGCGTCAGCAGCTATGGCTATTTGCGCCGGTCAGATGATTAAAACAAGAAAATGACAAAACATTAAACAACGAAAAATCACATAGATAAAACTATCGATCAGTTGGTTAAAATATTGTCATAGGTTTAAAAACAAAAACTAGATTAAAAAACAAGTTATTATTTCCTGACGCATTCTTTATAAATACCTGCGCCAGGAATTTAAGACTGATTTAAAAACTTCTCTAAAATAGATTAGTTTATAAAATTGCAGTCTTAATTTAAAAATAAAAAGACAACAAAGACAGTAAAAACTACACTCCAACTAAGAACAAATAAAAATTTGAGTCCAGTCAGACGAGTAAAAAAATTGTCACGGGTTAAAAAGCAATAAAAACAATGCTAAAAAACCAGTTGTCATGTCATAAAAGGGCTGGGACTGTCAAGATTTTGAGTGTTTGGAATATTGGTTTGCATGTTGTTCGGCTTGAAACGCCGGCTATCGCTCTGAGAGTGAAAAGTCTTTTGGCATCCGCTGACCCGCCCCAAAATATTATTCCGTACGATATTCTTGATTGGAAAAGTCCAAAGTAGCTCAAAAGGAGGGTTTCTTTACCGACCTTCTTCTTGAGATTTCGGATTAGATATGGTGTTGCTGATAGCTTATTTGATAGAACGTTAGTGTGAGTTGACCAGTTGAGTGTGTTGCTTATGGTGACTCCCAAGGATTTTGGTTACTGCGGATTCAATTATGCTTTTGCCCCTCAGTTTAATAAGTGGGCTTTGGTTTGGAATTCGTTGTGCTGTGTGGAAATTCAGAAAATTTGTTTTGTTTGGGTTTATTATTAGTTGAACTTCCTCCGAAAAGGATTCCATGTTGGCGACAGCTTTGTTTGCTTCCCTTGCCAATAATTCCATATTGTTAGAGGTCACGAGATGACTGGTGTCGTCTGCGTAGATCGCTACTGTTCCTTGTCCCAAAGACTTAGAGAGGTAGTTGACGTAGATTATGTATAAAAGAGGCCCAAGTACTGTCCCTTGCGGCACGCCTATATTTGTGGTCCTGATTTTTGATCTTGTTCTGATGTTCTTGGTCTTTGAGTAGAGCTCCACAAACTTTTTTCGGTCAGTCAGGAAGGACTTGATCCAGGTTAAGACGGTACAATTTATTCCCATGTTGCTTAGATTATTTTCAAGTATTCTATGATTCATGCAATAAAATGCCTTTGACATATCATAAAAAAGTCCTAAGGCTGGGCTTCAAGCGTCTAGGACTTCATATATTGAGTCTAAGAATGTGTCTATGGCCTGTGTTGTGGATTTGCCTTTCTGAAAGCCGTATTGATCTTGGGATATAAGATTTTGACCGTCGAGGAAATTGATAATCCGTCTGCTGATAGCTACTTCAAATACTTTTGAGAAAGCGGATAGAATGGAAATGGGTCGGTAGTTTTCTGGCTGTGAGCGGTCGCCCTTTTTGTAAATTGGGATCACCTTGGACGTTTTCAGGTGGGATGGGACCGTACCTTGAGTAAACGATGCGTTAATGACTTCGGCGAGGGGTTTGCTAATCTGATCGGCACATTTCTTCAGTAGGTTTGAAGGGACTTCATCCGGACCTGCGGTCATTTTGGTGCACTTTGTGTTGAGGATGTTCCAGACTTCAATTGCATCTATAGGGAAGATGAACATCTGCTTGCTTCGACAATTGCCGGTTGTGCTGGAGCTCGGGGGGGGGGGGGGGGGGGGGAGCTAGACCAGAAGCTTTGAGAAAGTTGGGTACAATATCACAGAAGTGGTCGTTCAGTATGTTTGAACATTCTTCCTGATCTTCATGGGTGATTGTGTTCACTGTTAATGTAAGATCGTGTGACGGCAAGACAGAGGTTGTTGAGGTGTGGATTACTCTCCAAGCTCCTGCACATTTGTTTGGTGACTCCATAATAATTTTTTCGTTGTACTCGCGCTTGGCTCTTCGTAGTTTTCTTCTGTGCAATTGTTTTTTGTTTGTTTATTTGTTTTTTATTTTTTTTATTCAAACAACGTTTTTCATACATTTTTGTAACTGTGTCCCACAAAGCTTGAAAAGCTTGTACGCGGGGCACATAAACAGACAAAGGGGAAAAAAAATTACAAATTATAGTTCAGTCGCTAAGCAAGTCGGTTAGAAACACAACTTATGAAATTTTGTGTCACATAATGAGAAAAAATATAAATATATATACATGGTAATATAATAATATATGGTATTTAGCTATGAAATATATAGGTAGAAAAGGAGAAAAAAAGAAAAACAATATGTGTGAAAGCGTTTGAAGTCTTCTTTTTTTTAAATTTTAATTTACTTTTGTTTTGAAACCCAAATTTTTAGTTTAGTTTTTAATTCAGAGAATGAGTTAAGATACCTAAGGTTTGGTGGCAATCTGTTAAAATAATATGGTGTCAATTATCGTCTTTGCTGATGGCCATATGAATTGACCACCTCGGTTGGCATTATCAGCCTGTCACTATTTCGTGTTGCATGTTTGACATTGTATTTATGTTTATGTTCCACCGTAAAATAATTAGTTAATAAATAAATATACAAATGTAATTGTTGAACCGTCATCATTTGGGTTGATTCGTTGCTAGCATGAATATTGTTTGCATTTTTCATCGGTAGAATCATTTTTGAGCATTTTTCCAGAATTTTGTTAATTTTTGATAAATGCGTTTGTGTAGTACCGAGTACGGCCCCAAGACAGAAGGCCGTATCTAATATGAGATTCCACGAGGGCACAATATACAATATAAGTAGTCTGAAAATTGACATAATTTTTAAGGAGCCGAATACTTTACATATTTGATCGTATTTTACCACATCAAACATCTATATGTTTGTCCCATTTGAACCGGCTGTCAATCAATATACCGAGGTAGGTATGGGTGACGGTGTTGTCGATTTTATTTGTGCAGTGACATTTTAAGATTGATGCAGAAGTTAAGCCAGTTGAATTAAGATGCAGGCAAGCATATCCATGGTACATTATGTCTGCTTTCCTTTTTTCAAGTTTGAAAGGTGATTGAATTGTCATTACTTTGTTTTTTTTATGATTTATAGATAGTCCATTGTCATGTGACCATTTCAATAACTTATCAAAATCATTTTGAACCATCTCATTTGCAGTATCAAAGTTTTCGTGAACAGCCAGTAGTGCAGTGTCATCAGCGTATAAAAATATTTCACAATTTATAATTTTTGAAAGCATTTCGTTTACATATATCAAGTACAATATCGGGCCCAAAATTGATCCCTGAGGGACACCTGTTTGGCATTTCTTTAATTTACTGTATTTATCAATATATTTTACAGTCATGTATCTGTTGCTCAAATAGTTTTTGAAAAGCGTTAAAACCGGTCCACGAATGCCAATAGTTTCAAGAGCTATAATCAGCCTCTCATGCAGCAGGGTATCGAATGCCTTCGAGAAATCTATAAAAAGAACAATAGCGTGTTGATTTTTATTAAGAGCTCCGTATACCTTGTCGGAAAAATCTGAAAGAAGCATACCATTGCTTTTGTTCTTTTGGAACCCATATTGTTTTTGATCAATTAGTTTGAACTTGTTTAAGTAAGCTGTCAATTGGTTGGATATAAATCGCTCGAGGATCTTCTCAATTGCAGATAGTATTGCAATAGGTCTATAATTATTGTATTCTCTATGATCTCCTGCTTTGTAAATTGGTCTAACTATAGCGTGCTTCATAGTTTGAGGGATTACACCATTCTTTAAAATCAGATTAAATAATTTTGTAAACACTGGGCTTAAATTCTTTGGTAACAGCTGGATGTCCTTCATGCGTATTCCGTCAAGTCCTGGCCCTTTTTTTGAATTAAACTGTTGGATTATATCACAAATAGATTTCTCTGTAGCTTTACGCAGGAACATTGATTGCATCGCATACATTGGCAGGTGCTGGCTTGTTTTGATTGAACAGTTATGACTAACATTCTGTATTTCATCATGAAAGGAGTCAACAAAGCCTTTAACAATGGTGACTGGATCATAGATTTTTGCCATATATTTAGTGACGATTTCATCTGGCATCTGCCAATTACTTTGTTAATTACCCTCCATGTCTCTCCGCTGTCATTTTGACAATCATAAAAACATTTTTTGTAGTATTTCATTTTAGAATTATATAATGTTTTAATAATATAATCCCTACATTTCTTGTAAGCGTTTCTGTTTTCTATGTAAGTTGAATTTTTCCATTTCTTATATAATTTGTCTCGGATTTTCATTTGACGCTTTATGTCGGCAGTGACACATGGCTTACAATTTCTTGCCAGTGTGTCTCCAGTCGTCATTACAGTCTTTTCTTACATCTTATAAATATTTTCAAATGTTTTACAAATTCCATCATAGAGCTTGGTGGGGTCATTAATTTTATCCAAATTACTCCAGTTAATATTTTTTAGCTCGTGTGACCGGAGTCGTTAGTCAATGATATTCTTCTCCGTTTTTACATACTCGATCACACTTGCTTTCTTATGATTGCCTTTATGTATTCCAACCATGACGACAAAATGATCGGAGATTTTCGTTTCAAAGACAGCAGAACGAATGTTGCTTCCTACATTTTAACACGTGCATAAATGTGATCGATGCAAGTGCTAGTCACTCTACCAGCTCTTATCTCAACTCTAGTCGCGTTATAAATACACCGTCGCAATCCATTGCTCGCCAAAACATTCTGATATGAATTCACATGCACACTTGTGGCATCGTTTAAATCGAGGTTCATATCGCCTACAACAAATATCTGCTGCTTATTGTCTAAAGATAATAATATGTCATTGGCTCTTCTATAAAAAATTTATTATTGTTTCCTGGGGGTCTATAAACCGCTATCAAATTCGTTCTACTACCATTCAGAGAGAATACACCGTGAATGCCCTCAAAGGTATTACTCATTGATCGGGCAACAACAAAATCAAGCTTATCTCTTATAAATGACATAATTCCGCCTCCTTTTTTACATGAACGCAAGTTAGTATGCATATTCAATTGTTTTAGTACGAATCGTTGCCTCTCATAGTCTTTTATGTTTACTTCAGCAAGTATAATGACATCTAGTTTTGATTTAATATTTTCGATGTAAGCCATAAATTGATCAAAATTTAATTTAATCGATCTGATGTTTAAGAACAGTACATTAAATAAATCGCCAAATTGGGAAACAACAGCATCATTAATATCATCAGCGCAAAGTTCGCTAACAAAAGGTAATACGTTTCCGTGCACAGAACAATTCATGATAAGGTGTACAGTTTATCGAACCAAGTATATCATTAACGTAAAATGATTAATTACTAGATGAGTTTATCCAGGTCACCTTCCTGATTAATTCGAATCACGGGTGATCGCTCATCTTTACGCATGAGGACCTTGCCGAGACGAAACCACGCAAATGCATACCCCTTTTCTCTTTTTACATTGTTAGCTTTCCAAAGCAGATTCTTATAATAGGGAGTAAGATTCTCGTTAACATAAATTTTAGATTTGTTACCGTTTTGCAAAAGATCGTCATTTGTAATACGAACTTTGTTTCTTTTCAAGACGACCTCGTCTCTTTTCTTTCGCGAATTCAACTGCACAATGATGCTTCTTATCTTGCCTTTCTTGGCCGGTAGCCGATGGACCGCTTCGATATCCCCGGGTGACAGGTCGATTTCCATCTTCGCCGCGACCGCGAAGACAACCTCCTCCAGATTTTCTTCTTCACATTCGCCGATTTCGCCCAGTTCAATGTTTCGACTTCTACCATATTGTTCCAGCTGACTGAGGCGCGAGGTCAAGCTAGTGATGACATCATCCCTCTCTTTCACCTTCTCAACAAGAAACTCAGTTGTCTTGTTTAGCTGAGACACTATTTCACTGTTCTTATTCACTTTTTCTTTAAGTTCGTCATAGCGATCTGATATGAACTGCTGACTTTTCTCGAGATCACACTAAGTTCTGCAAAGTGCTTTTCCATCGCCGAATTGCCCGTCGATTGCTTGGTTCCTTTGCAATGACCACATCGCCAACTATTCTTCGCAAATTGAGCCATAGCTCGGTATGTTTTTTCACTTATAGTAGCGCACGAATAATGCAGTTCGCGATCACATTGCTTGCACTCAGCGTAGTTTCCGTCCCGCGGCAAGGGTTTATCACATTCAGCACAGGCACTCATGGCGACACAGGTAAATGAGGAGCGCACCGAAATACGTCCGTCCTCGACAAGCCTCTGAACTGAACTCGTTCGATATATTCATTATTTGCTTCATTATTTGATTTATACTGAAAGACGGTGTTGAGTTCTCTTAGCTCACGTGCTGAGGCGATGATTTTGGGGTGTGACTCATCCAGCTTTAGTCGCTTGTCTGCTGGAAACGGGTTTCTTCGGGAATGCTGTCATAAACGTTTCCAGGAATTTCTCAAATTTCTGTTCTGCTGTATTTGCTTCGTAGACTTGAGTCCATTGACAGTGATTCAGTAGATGTGTAAAATAAGTTATTTCGTGTTTCATAAATGTTCTCTTCATTGTCTTGAGTTCAGGGCTCTTGAGGGTCGTTTTCTTCTTACTCCAGAATTTGAGGAGCCGTCCGTTGTGGTCTGATATTGTGAGCAATTGGTAGGCCAGTGTGCGTGAATATGTTGTCTATTGTTGTGCCAATGCCATCCACGATTCTAGTCGGTTCTTTAATTGTTGGGCCTAGGTTGAATGCGCTGGTTAGATCAACGAGGCGTGTAAAGTCTGCTGAGGAACAAGTATGTGACGTCACCATGTGGATGTTGAAGTCCCCTCCGAGAACAATTGAGATATTTTCACCAAATTTATCAACAATTATTTCCAGTTTTAGTTCGAGTTTATTCATGAACAGTTTGATGTTGCCGTGTGGGGGGCGATATATCGAGAGTATGACGATCGCGTTTGAAGTGCGAGTACCAGTTGTGGTCCATATTAAAGCACAGCACTGTCTTTATCACTGCTTAGGGATGAGATTTCCGGTAAATCATGTATGTTTGAAGTAATTTGATTATGTGCTAGTATTGCTACTCCTCCTCCCCGGTTGTGTTGCCTGCTGTATGAACTGCTAATATGGTAATTTGATATACTTGTTACCTTAAGTTCCTCTGCAGAGAGCCAATGTTCTGACAGACACACAATATCTGGTGAATGTTCCTCGAGTAATGTTTCCATTTCGTTTACTTTACTTCGGATACTTCGTGGATTTAGTTGGACGACAGTGAGCTGTTGCAGTACGTGTGTGGGTTTTTTAGGTTGCCTTTGAAGTATCTGCGTCACTTCTGTCATGTTTTTTTTGCAGATAAGGACGTCTGTCGCGTTCTGTGGTTGCTATTTGGTGCTTTCGTTTGCTGGTGAATTATAAGATATTCTCTGTTCCCTTGCTTCTCGAATCCTTTGTTTAGCTGGGCAGCCATGTTTGGGTCGATTTGTGATTTGGCGGAGAATTTGGCGCAGTTCGCACAATGAGGTGCAGGGGCTTTACACTCGGATTCCTCGTGGTTACCACTGCATACCAGGCATATTTTCTGTGCCGTGCAGTCGCGGCAAAGGTGGTTAAAACCCGCGCATTTATAGCACTGCTTGATATGAATATGATCGTAAACACTGTACCGGCGCCACTCAATGTTTATTCGACCTTCACGCATTAAGTTTAATCGAGTTAGGGCGTCAACCTCGACCACCGTGTATACAATTCCAGATTTTGTCCTGATGGTTGTTATGATTTTAAGCGGAAAATGTGGGTCATCGGGTTTCAACTGATTCTGTGTGATGACCGCTTCACGAAAACTGTCTTCGTCCAGTTCGCCGAGATCGGCATGCATAATCTTTAATCGTGGGTTAAATTTTGGTGTGATGGTGGCAGTGTAGTTACATCCCAGTAGTTCCTTCGCTTCTTTCAGTAGGCCTTTCGCAGATTTGTCGTTAGAACATTTAATTAGCATGTCTCCCTTCTTGTTTTGGTGCAAGTTCATGACTCCTACTGGCAGTTTAGTTGGGTTTAGCTGTGACGTCACGTCTTGTCGTGTTATAGCTTTGTCTTGCTTCGGGGCAATTGGTTTGATGTGGATCATTTCTGGCTTACTTGCGATTACTTTGCTGCTGTATGTGTTTGACATTTTTCCGGGGAATGACAAGTCCTTCTTTTCCAGTTCGAGGATAATTTTCTTTTGAAGATCGACGGTATACACGAGGTCGACGATTCGTTTCTGTAGTAGATCTATGATGGTTCGAGAATGTTCCGACATGTTGTCTTTCCTGCTCACGCAGTTGGGGCACACAAAACCGTCTATTTTTGCACAATCGTCATTTGGATTTGATTGCGCGCACTTGACATGACTGAGGTCACCACATAGTACACACTTTATGCCGTTCACAACTTTTTTTGCGCATTTATGACACTTATTTTGAAGATTTCATGCAGAGCTGCCTTGACTGCTGCCGTCTGCGGTCGCCATCTTTGAAAAAAATAAAAAATTAATTAATTAAAATTAAAAAATTACCGGCTTTCCGCAAGAGGTATGTTGTTCTCGTTGCAATAATAGATCGCGTCGCGCATCAGGTGGAGCATGTCTATATTCATTTATTTTTTTGCACAAAGCCAATATGGCTTAACTGTGCAAGTATATAATGATATATATGTATGAAGCGTTGTAATATTATTATGATCCATGCATAAGACATTTTGACATTGATAATAAGATACTTAGATTTTACATTAGATGTTATACATAGAAATTTCTGACTAAACCTCGATATCATATGTAATCAAAAATCAAGTTTTTAATCTCTTGCTTCAATATACAGTATTTTAGTTTAGTTTAGTTTAGGTTAGTTTAGTTTAGTTTATTCCATTGTAACAAGTTACATGCCATAATGTGATTACAGAGTAGGTAAAAACAGGCTTGGGAAATTGTCATTATTAAAAGATAACAATTTTTCATCCATTCATTCAATCCTCATTCATGCAGTATTTACAATCACAATCATTCATGTCTGTGAATTCGTCTATATTGTAAAAGCAGTGACATATTAAAAAATCCTTGAGTGCTTTCTTAAAACCTTCTCTTTCTTTTGACTTTTTTTTTTATCTTGGGGGGGTAGGCAATTATACAGAATTGGTCCCATAAAAATGGCATTTTTTCTCCCTATTTCTATCTTACTTTTCTTATGTCTCATTTCGCCTTTGTTCCTCGTATTTTTGTTATGTACATTTTGGTTTTGCTCGAATAGATCGAGGTTGTCCTTCACATATATAATGACCTCCATTCTATATAGGGATGGTAGAGTTAGAATTTTAAATTCTTTAAAGGCATGTCTGCAAGTACCCTTTTTTTTAATAGAGGCAAGTATCCTTATCGCCTTTTTTTGTTTGATAAATATTTTGTGAACTCCAGTTGCACTGCCCCAGACCAGTAATCCGTACTTAAGCATCGATTGTATATTTGCATGGTACATTAGTTTTAGCGTATCTTTTCCTACTCGATGTGCTAATCTTTGTAGAATAAAACATGCAGTGTTGATCTTTTTGCTGAGATTTATCAAGTGTGGCTTCCATTTCAGACTGGCATCTATTTGTATCCCAAGAAATAAACTTTGGTTGACTACTTTGGCATTCGCATTGCTAATAATGGTCTCGCTCACTGTCCCCTTTATTTTAAATACCATGATATTAGTTTTTCACAGTTTAATTTTAGTTTGTTTGGAATGAACCAGTCATTCAAGTCCCTTAGTGTACTATTTACATTTTCAATCAGTGTTTTGTCATCGTCTGCAGTTAATAAAATGCTCGTGTCGTCGGCCAATAAAATAGTTTCCCGTGTATCCTTTGTTATGAACTTAGGCAGGTCGTTTATATATAAACTAAAAAGTATTGCAGCTAAAGGGGCGCCTTGGGGGACCCCGGTTTTAATGTCTTCCCAGTCAGATAGCTCGTTACCATTACTTGAGTTGATTGTTACACGCTGTTTTCGACCTGTCAGATACTCCGATTCCCAGATGGCGAACGGCGATAGACGCGTCAGTGAGGAGCTCGCGAATAAACTCGATTATATCAATGAGTTACTAGTGAACGATTTACGAAAGGAGTGTAAAAAATATAAAATACCTAAAACCGGGAACAAAGAGGAATTAATTAAGCGGTTAAAAGAAGCCATCAGAGCAAATGAAGAAATGAATACGGACGGCGACGACTACGTGTCGCTGAGGACAGAAAACACGTTTTTGAAAAGTGAAATAACACTGCTGCGCGAACTCATCGCTGAAAAAGATGCCAACAATGAACTACTAAGGTACAAAATTTCCAATTTAGAAAATAAATTAAACACAAACGCTCTGGGACAAAGAAGTCAGAAAATTATAATCACGAAACCAAGCTCTGAGGGACCCCAAGATGGCGGTGATATGAAATCAGCTGACGAGATTTTGATTTTTGATTTTTGTTGGTTTAACGGCGCGTCAGCAGCTGGGCTATTTGCGCCGGTCATATGTTTAAAAATACAAAAGACAGTTTTACCAACTTAAAAAATAGAAATCTCTATTGATCAGTTGGATAAAACATGATAAAAATAAGACAACAAAGACAAATAAAATTATTCCATTAAACTACGAGCAAATAAAATTTGGGTAGTAAGATGAATAAAATAAATTGTCAGAGGTTAAAAAGCAATAAAAACAATGCTTTAAAACCAGTTGTCTTTTCCTGACGCATTCTTTACAAATACTTGCGCCAGGAATTTAAAACTGCTTTTAAAAACTTCACTATTAAAAGTTCAGTTAATATAAGTCAGTCTTAATTTAAAAATAAATAAAATGACAACGATAAAGACAAATAAAATTTACTCGATCAACTACGAACAAATAAATACTTGTTTCGCGTCAGATAGGTAAAATATTGTCAAAAGGTAAAAAGCAATAAAAACAATGCTAAAAAACCAGTTGTCATTTCCAGGCGCATTTTTTACCAATACTTGCGCCTGGAATATGAACTGCATTAAAAACTTACTAAAAACTAGATAAGTTTATAAAAGTCAGTCATATTTAAAAAACGGAGGATTCGTTGAATCTCCATGGCGTCATCTTTCAATGCCTCAGACAAACTTCCGGGAATCTGCAGGGTGTTGCGCAGTTGCCTGTGAACGGCACACTCGACAAGGATGTGTTTGATCGAGAGAGGTTGATCACAGGAGGTGCACATCGGTGGCTCTTCGCGCTTCAGGATGAAGACGTGAGTGAGCGGGCTATGACCGATGCGCAACCTCGTTGTTACAACCTCCTCGCGTCGAGAGTGTCGGGCAGAAGATTGCCAGGGATTGATGGACGCTTTGATAGGCTTCAATTTGTTGACTTGCACAGTGTCCCATGATGATTGCCAGCACTTCTTTGTTTCGGCCCTGAAGGCGGCTTTAAGATCTCTCACACGGACAACTGTGAAGTCAACATCGGCTTTTGTTGTGGCGTTCTTCGCTGCTCTGTCGGCCATCTCATTGCCAGCAATTCCTGCATGGCCTGGAAGCCAACAGAGCAACACTTCTGTGCCGACCAAGCACAGTTCGCCAAGTTTAGCCTGGATGGTTTGCACAAGATGGTCCGTGGGGAATGCCTGACATAGTGCTTGGAGGGAGCTCAGAGAGTCGGAACAGACAAGAAATTGTTTGCGATTGGCACGCTTGATATGTTCAAGGGCCTTGAGAATCGCAAACAACTCTGCTGTATAGACACTACAGAGAGGGCTGAGCTTAAAGCACACGCTTGTGTTGTCGATGACAAAGGCACACCCCACAGACTCATTGTCCTTTGATCCGTCAGTGTAGATCCTGCTGTATTGTGAGTACTGGTCGCAAATGCTGAAGAACAGCTGTCGGAAAACGGCCGGGCTCGTCTGGGCCTTGGTGTGCTGAGCGAGTTGCATCAGGCACACAGGCTGGGATGTTGTCCAGGGAGCCACACGACCGATTCCGACAGGAAGGACAGGTGGTAGGTCCATTCCAAATGCGGCCAGGAGCTCTTTTGCTCTGATGCCAACAGGTCTGGTTGCTTTTTGCCTTGTGTTGTAGAGCACAACATTCGGCGGAGCGAACACAGACCTGTATGCCGGGTGTTTTGGCATGCCACGCAGCTTGGCTACGTAGCTGGCAAGGAGGTAGTCACGCCTGATCTTAAGCGGAGCCTCCCCGGCCTCACAATGCAGGCTGACGATGGGACTTGTGCGAAACGCGCCAGTACACAACCTGATACCAGCGTTGTGCACTGGATCCAGGATGCCGATATATGATTTCCTCGCCGATGCATAAACAGTGCAGCCAAAGTCTAATTTAGATCTTATGAGGGAGCGGTAGAGGCGGAGCATGGACGTTCTGTCGGCTCCCCAGGAGGTACCGCTCAAGATCTTCAGGATGTTCATTGCCTTCAAGCACTTGTCTTTGAGTTGACGGAGATGTGGTAACCAGGTGAGCTTCTCGTCAAGTACCATTCCGAGGAAGCGGGTTCACTCTGAGAAAGGCAACACCTGGTTTGCCAACGTCAAGACAGGATGAGGATGAAATAGACGATGGCGACTGAAATGCATGCATGTTGTTTTCGACGAGGAGAATCTGAAGCCATGTCGATCCGCTTAACTCTCCAATCGGTTGATCGTTAGCTGGAGCTGCCGCTGAGCCGAGTTCAGGTTCCCTGTTTGGTGAAAGATCGCCAAATCATCAACGTAGAGCGATGCACGAACCGGAGTTCGATTGCATGTCGTGATGGAGTTGATGGCGATCGCAAACAGGGTAACACTGAGGACACAGCCCTGCGGCACTCCGTTCTCTTGATCGAAAGCCGACGAGAGAGTGTTTCCGACACGAACGTGGAAAGATCTATCAGCCATGAAGTTCTGCACAATCACAAAGTGGGGCAAGTGGCCACGAATACCCCACTTGTGGATGGTCTGTAAAATGCCGTACTTCCACGTCGTGTCGTACGCCTTCTCGAGATCGAAAAACACCGCGATCAGGTGTTTCCTTGTGAGGAAACTGTCCTGGATCAATCCTTCAAGCTGGGTCAAGTTATCTGTGACGGAGCGGTTTCGCCTGAAACCAGACTGCTCCGCACAGAGTAGGCCGTTCTTCTCCAAATGCCACATGAGCCTAGCGTTGATCATACGCTCCAAGATCTTGCATAGGCAGCTTGTAAGGGCAATTGGGCGGTAGCTAGCAGCATCAGTCTTGTCTTTGCCCGGCTTCAGGATGGGGATGACAATAGCCACCCTCCAACGAGCTGGGAAACTGTCCTCGAGCCAGACTCTGTTCAACATCTGAAGCATGTATGATCGTGAGCTTTTACTCAGATGTTTGATCATCTGGTAATGGATCATATCGATGCCAGGTGAAGTGTCGTTGGCGGCTCTTAGCGCGGAGTCCAGCTCCCAGTCGCTGAAGGGCAGGTTGTAAGTTTCCTGGTTCTTACTTCGGAAGACAAGACCTTGCTGCTCGGCTACCTGCTTGACCCGCTTGAAGGATGCGGTGTAATTCTCTGAGCTGGAGATTTTAGAGAACTGAGAACCAAGAGTGTCGGCGATGGCCGGGCCCGTGGACTGCAACAGCCCGTCACGCATCAGTCCGGATATGGGACGGAAAGTTGATCTGCCAGACAACTTCCGAACCTTGTCCCATACCCTAGACGACGGCGTGCGGGCCGTGATGGTCGACACGTAGGTCCGCCACGACACTCTCTTGGCCTCAGTGATTATTCTCCGAGCCTTAGCTCTCGATCTCTTGAAGGCGATCAAGTTTTCTTGGGTCGGATGCGACATGAAGAAGGAGAGGGCCCTCCGTCTCGCCCTGATGGCCAACTTGCATTCACAAGTGAACCACGGGACGGGGAGACGGTAGGGTTTTTCAGACGACCGTGGAATGGATTTCTCGGCTGCATGAATTACGACCTCCGTGAAGCTGTCCACGTGAGAATCGATATCCTCGGGGACAGCCTCATCGAAAGTGGCAAGATCACTGAAAAGTGACCAGTCAGCCCGTCTTAGAATCCATTTTGGGTGTCTGGGTGGTAGAGAAGGGATCCTCGACGATTTAATGAAGATAGGGAAGTGGTCACTTCCACATAAATCGTCGTGCACAGACCATTCAGTGTCAAGAGCGAGGGAGGGTGAGCAGAGAGTCAGGTCAATCGCAGAGAGTGATCCTGTTGATGCAGTTAAGTGGGTGTTACTGCCGTTATTCAACAGGACCACATTGCGAAGCCTGATAGTGTCTTCCACCAGTGTACCTTTCTGATTGGTGCTGAGACTACCCCACAGGGGGTTGTGAGCATTAAAGTCACCAACTAAAAGAAAGGGTAGAGGTAACTGGTCCATGAGATGGTCGATGGATTGCTGGGTAACGACACTATCAGGGGGGAGGTAGATGTTGCAGATGTGTAGGGGGCTTGGAAGGAAGACCTTCACAGCCACGGCCTGGAGTGTGGTGGTCAGCACAACAGTCTCCGAGTGGATACTGTTGTGGACGGCCGTTGCAACTCCCCCCTGAGCTCTCTGTCCACCTGTGTGGTCGTAACGGTAGAAGTCATAGCCCTTCAGGAGTGGCTTGTCTGATGGCATCAGGTGTGATTCCTGGAAGCAACAGACAAGGGGGCTTTTTGACGACACCAGTTGACGGACCTCGGGTGCTCTTGTGTTGTATCCTCTAACATTCCACTGAATGATGTCTGGCATTTTTAGTTATTAGGATTTTCCCTTCTCTTTCACCTTCTCCTTCTCCTTTCCCTTCACCGTCTGCCAGGTGTTCGGCGACGTGTCGGTAGGGTCTACCTCCATTCCGTCCTTCCTGGTAGACAGGGAGGTGGACGTGGAGCTACCGGTGGTGTTGGGAAGGAAGGTTATTATTTCCCTCGCCTTCCTCGAGGTGCTGGCCTCAGTCTGCCTTCCCTTGGAAGCGTGCAGCTGGAGCGTACGGCTCTCATGGAGTTCCGTAATCTGCTGTTTAAGCGACTGTATTTCTCTGTCCTTAGCTTCCAAATCTTTCTTCATGGCCTCGATCTCTTGCCTGTGGCGTTCCTCCATCTCCTCGTGGCGCTTGGCCTGCTCGGCGGAGAGTTGCAGTTGTTTCTCGACCATGGCCTGCAAACGAGCCGTCTCCGCCGAGACAGCAGCGCCCGAGTCCACGGCTTTGGCAAAAGATTTCTGACCGAGGCCATTCTGAGAGTTGAAACGTTTTCTAGCTTCGAACAAGGAAATGTTTTCAATCGTCTTAATTTCCACGATTTTACGCTCCAACTTCCACTGTGGGCAGTCGCGGGACCACACAGGGTGGGCTGCCGAGCAGTTAGCACAGTGGAAGCTGTTGCTGCACGCGTCAGTCTCGTGGTCCTCCTTGGCACATTTCCCACAGATGGGCTTCCGCTTACAATCGAAGCTGGAATGGCCAAACATCTGGCAGGTGAAGCATCGCAGAGGATTTGGAATGTGCGGTCGCACAGGCAGACGCAGGTAGCCGGCAAAGATACACTCTGGTAGTTTTGGTGTGCCGAAGGTGAGGATGAGTAATGGTGTTGGCTTCAAGGCACCGGTCTTCTTACTCATTACTCGATAAACGTCAGTGACGCCTTGGCTACCAAGTTCTTTTTTGATCTCGTCGACTAAAAAGTCCTGCAGATCAAAACTGAAAATAACACCCTTCGAGGTGTTAAGGGATCTGTGTGCAGTCACTGATATCGGCATTGTGTCGAATGATGTTGCCGATTGCAATTTCAGTGACTGCTCACCGTTTGTAACCTCTACCAGGAGTGATCCATCACGGAGGCATTTGGAGCTTTTTACTTCTCCAGCGAGAAGCAACAATCCGCGCTTCTGCGCAAAAGGAGAGACGGTTCTGAAAGATTTACCGCTGTCCAGTTTTATAATAAGGAAGAGTGGCTCCACACTCCTCGGAGCCACAACATCCTTTAACAATATACTTTCCTCCAAAAGAGGACGAAGGCGCTTCTTCGGATTAAGGGGGGGAATTGGGTTTTTGGGGTCCATATGAATGGATATAAATTCGTCCCCCGGAGCCCTGCCCACCACGGAGCCCAACCAGGGGGACGTCCCACTGGGACGCCGGGGTTGTCCGGGGGATATAGTCAGGAGGCACCGGCAGTCGCGAGTGACCGCAACTGGTGGGGCCCAGCAACACCCATCACGCCACCGGTGCCCCCCTCCTCATCCACGCGTGAAGCTTTACAACTCCAGGCGAGCCGATTGACTGGGGGTGGATTAGCCCCCAGCCTCCTGTTTTGGACGAAGCGGAAACTAAAGGGGTGTGTTGGGACAATTGTCTTTAATAACTAGACAATTGCCCCTCAACCCCCAAGAAAATCTTTTCCGCCCGTACAGGTCACTGCGCACGGCAAACACGCAGGTAAGCGTTTAGACCTGCACAAGGGGTCGGCCGGAAGTGAAGACAGGAGAGTGTAGGATAGAGAAGAGACAGCAATAAGGTAAGGCTTCGAGGCTAGCACCTTACCGTGGTGAAGGGGTTTGTGTGGTCCGATGATCCGGGAGGCCATGCCGGGGGGAGGTTCCACTCCCACCAAGGTCTCCTATACCGGCCAGGCTCCCGGGGAGGACCCAGACCAAGACTAGCCCACCCCGTCGTTGTCGTGGGACCCGGACTTTGGTCGAGGGAGGATCTGGCGCTCTTTTTCTCCCCACCTTTCATTTCACCATCTTTTCTTCACCTCCCTTCTTGCTTCATTTCTTTTGCCACCTCCCGAACCCACCGTCTGTCTTCTGCGACAGCGGCGGGGTTCCCCCCATTGACGACCCGGCTACCAACACGGATACGAATTGGTTGACTGACAGTCGTCGTGAGTTCCAGCGATGTCTGGTGACTGATGACCTGCACAGGGAGTTCTCGAGCCTTACTTTATTGCTGTCTCTTATCTATCCTACACTCTCCTGTCTTCACTTCCGGCCGACCCCTTGTGCAGGTCTAAACGCTTACCTGCGTGTTTGCCGTGCGCAGTGACCTGTACGGGCGGAAAAGATTTTCTTGGGGGTTGAGGGGCAATTGTCTGGTTATTAAAGACAATTGTCCCAACACACCCCTTTAGTTTCCGCTTCGCCCAAAACAGGAGGCTGGGGGCTAATCCACCCCCAGTCAATCGGCTCGCCTGGAGTTTAAAAGCTTCACGCGTGGATGAGGAGGGGGGCACCGGTGGCGTGATGGGTGTTGCTGGGCCCCACCAGTTGCGGTCACTCGCGACTGCCGGTGCCTCCTGACACTATCCCCCGGACAACCCCGGCGTCCTAGTGGGACGTTCCCCTGGTTGGGCTCCGTGGTGGGCAGGGCTCCGGGGGACGAATAAAATTCCATATACATGGATTCTAAAAACCCCAATCCCCCCCCTAATCCGAAGAAACGCCTTCGTCCTCTTTTGGAGGAGGTAATTTCGTTGAAGGATGTGGTGGCTCCCAGGAGTGTGGAGCCGCTCTTCCTAATTCTAAAATTGGAGAGCGGGAAATCGTTCCGCACCGTCTCGCCTTTCGCGCAGAAGCGCGGATTGTTGCTAATCGCTGGCGATGTTCAGAGCTCCAAATGCCTTCGGGATGGATCGCTCCTAGTAGAAGTTGCAAACGGTGAGCAGTCGCTCAAATTACAATCGGCAACGTCATTCGACACCATGCCGATATCTGTGACTGCACACAAATCCCTGAACACTTCAAAGGGAGTTATTTTCAGCTTCGATCTACAGGACTTTTCAGCCGAAGAGATCAAAAAAGAGCTTTAAAGCCAAGGCATCATCGATGTATATCGTGTTATGAGCAAGAAGACCGGTGCTCTCAAGCCAACACCTTTGCTTATCTTGACCTTTGGCACCCCTAAGCTCCCGGAGTTTATATTTGCTGGCTACTTGCGTCTGCCTGTGCGACCGCACATTCCTAATCCTCTGCGGTGCTTCACCTGCCAGATGTTCGGCCATTCCAGCTTCGATTGTAAGCGGAAGCCCATCTGTGGGAAGTGCGCCAAAGAGGACCACGAGACTGACGCGTGCAGCAACAGCTTCCACTGTGCTAACTGCTCGGCAGCCCACCCTGTGTGGTCCCGCGACTGCCCACAGTGGAAGTTGAGCGAAAAATCGTGGAAATTAAGACGATTGAAAACATTTCTCTGTTCGAAGCAAGAAAACGCTTCAACACCCAGAATGGCCTCGGTCCAAAATCTTTTGCCAAAGCCGTGGACTCGGGCGCTGCTGTCTCGGCGGAGACGGCTCGTTTGCAGGCTATGGTAGAACAACAACTGCAACTCTCCGCCGAGCAGGCTAAGCGTCACGAGGAGATGGAAGAACGCCACCGGCAAGAGATCGAGGCCATGAAGAGATTTGGAGGCTAAGAACAGAGAAATTGAATCGCTTAAACAGCAAATAACTGAACTCCACGAAAACCGCACGCTCCAGCTGCACCCTTCCAAGGGAAGGCAGGCTGAGGCCAGCACCTCGAGGAAGGCGAGGGAAATAATTACCTTCCTTCCCAACACCACCGGTAGCTCCACGTCCACCTCCCTGTCTACCAGGAAAGATGGAATGGAGGTAGACCCTACCGACACGTCGCAGAACAACTGGCAGACGGTGAAGGGAAAGGAGAAGGAGAAGGTGAAAGAGAAGGGAAAATCCTAAGTCCAACAAAATGCCAGACATCATTCAGTGGAATGTGAGAGGATTCATAATAAGAGCACCCGAAGTCAGACAACTAGTTTCGTCAAAAAGCCCCCTTGTCTGTTGCTTCCAGGAATCACACCTGAAGCCATCAGACAAGCCACTCCTGAAGGGCTATGACTTCTACCGTCACGACCACACAGGTGGACAGAGAGCTCAGGGGGGAGTTGCAACGGCCGTCCACAACAGTATCCACTCGGAGACTGTTGTGCTGACCACCACCCTCCAGGCCGTGGCTGTGAAGGTTTTCCTTCCCAGCCCCCTACACATATGCAATATCTACCTCCCCCCTGATAGTGTCGTTACCCAGCAATCCATCGACCATCTCATGGACCAGTTACCTCTACCCTTTCTTTTGGTTGGTGACTTTAATGCTCACAACCCCCTGTGGGGTAGTCTCGGCACCAATCAGAAAGGTACACTGGTGGAAGACACTATCAGGCTTCGCAATGTGGTCCTGTTGAATAACGGCAGTAACACCCACTTTACTGCATCAACAGGATCACTCTCTGCGATTGACCTGACTCTCTGTTCACCCTCCCTCGCTCTTGACACTGAATGGTCTGTGCACGACGATTTATGTGGAAGTGACCACTTCCCTATCTTCATTAAATCGTCGAGGATCCCTTCTCTACCTTCCAGACATCCAAAGTGGATTCTAAGACGGGCTGACTGGTCACTTTTCAGTGATCTTGCCACTTTCGATGAGGCTGTCCCCGAGGATATCGATTCTCACTTGGACAGCTACACGGAGGTGGTAATTCATGCAGCCGAGAAATCCATTCCACGGTCGTCTGAAAAACCCTACCGTCTCCCCGTCCCGTGGTTCACTTGTGAATGCAAGTTGGCCATCAGGGCGAGACGGAGGGCCCTCTCCTTCTTCATGTCGCATCCGACCCAAGAAAACCTGATCGCCTTCAAGAGATCAAGAGCTAAGGCTCGGAGAACAATCACTGAGGCCAAGAGAGTGTCGTGGCGGGCCTATGTGTCGACCATCACGGCCCGCACGCCGTCGTCAAGGGTATGGGACAAGGTTCGGAAGTTGTCTGGCAGATCAACTTTCCGTCCCATATCCGGACTGATGCGTGACGGGCTGTTGCAGTCCACGGGCCCGGCCATCGCCGACACTCTTGGTTCTCAGTTCTCGAAAGTCTCCAGTTCAGAGAATTACACCGCATCCTTCAAGCGGGTCAAGCAGGTAGCCGAGCAGCAAGGTCTTGTCTTCCGAAGTAAGAACCAGGAAACTTACAACCTGCCCTTCAGCGACTGGGAGCTGGACTCTGCGCTAAGAGCCGCAAACGACACTTCACCTGGCATAGATATGATCCATTACCAGATGATCAAACATCTGAGTAAAAGCTCACGGTCATAGATGCTTCAGATGTTGAATAGAGTCTGGCTCGAGGACAGTTTCTCAGCTCGTTGGAGGGTGGCTATTGTCATCCGCATCCTGAAGCCGGGCAAAGACAAGACTGATGCTGCTAGCTACCGCCCAATTGCCCTAACAAGCTGCCTATGCAAGATCTTGGAGCGTATGATCAACGCTAGGCTCATGTGGCATTTGGAGAAGAACGGCCAACTCTGTGCGGAGCAGTCTGGTTTCAGGCGAAACCGCTCCGTCACAGATAACTTGACCCAGCTTGAAGGATTGATCCAGGACAGTTTCCTCACAAGGAAACACCTGATCGCGGTGTTTTTCGATCTCGAGAAGGCGTACGACACGACGTGCAAGTACGGCATTTTACAGACCATCCACAAGTGGGGTATTCGTGGCCACTTGCCCCACTTTGTGCAGAACTTCATGGCTGATAGGTCTTTCCACGTTCGTGTCGGAAACACATTCTCGTCGGCTTTCGATCAAGAGAACGGAGTGCCGCAGGGCTGTGTCCTCAGTGTTACCCTGTATGCGATCGCCATCAACTCCATCACGACATGCATTCGAACTCCGGTTCGTGCATCGCTCTACGTTGATGATTTGGCGATCTTCCACCAAACAGGGAACCTGACCTCGGCTCAGCGGCAGCTCCAGCTAACGATCAACCGATTGGAGAGTTGGGCGGATCGACATGGCTTCAGATTCTCCTCGTCGAAAACAACATGCATGCATTTCAGTCGCCATCGTCTATTTCATCCTCATCCTGTCTTGACGTTGGCAAACCAGGTGTTGCCTTTCTCAGAGTCAACCCGCTTCCTCGGAATGGTATTTGACGAGAAGCTCACCTGGTTACCACATCTCCGTCAACTCAAAGACAAGTGCTTGAAGGCAATAAACATCCTGAAGATCTTGAGCGGTACCTCCTGGGGAGCCGACAGAACGTCCATGCTCCGCCTCTAGCGCTCTCTCATAAGATCCAAATTAGACTTTGGCTGCACTGTTTATGCATCGGCGAGGAAATCGTATATCGGCATCCTGAATCCAGTGCACAACGCTGGAATCAGGTTGTGTACTGGCGCGTTTCGCACGAGTCCTATCGTCAGCCTGCATTGTGAGGCCGGGGAGGCTCCGCTTAAGATCAGGCGTGACTACCTCCTTGCCAGCTACGTAGCCAAGCTACGTGGCATGCCAAAACACCCGGCATACAGGTCTGTGTTCGCTCCGCCAAATGTTGTGCTCTACAACACAAGGCAAAAAGCAACCATACCTGTTGGCATCAGAGCAAAAGAGCTCCTGGCTGCATTTGGAATGGACCTACCACCTGTCCTTCCTGTCGGAATCGGTCGTGTGGCTCCCTGGACAACCACCCAGCCTGTGTGCCTGATGCAACTCGCTCAGCACACCAAGGCCCAGATGAGCCCGGCCGTTTTCCGACAGCTGTTCTTCAGCATTTGCGACCAGTACCCTCAACACTGCAGGATCTACACTGACGGATCAAATGACAATGAGTCTGTGGGGTGTGCATTTGTCATCGACAATACAAGCATGTGCTTTAAGCTCAGTCCCCTCTGTAGTGTCTATACAGCAGAGTTGTTTGCGATTCTCAAGGCCCTTGAACATATCAAGCGTGCCAATCGCAAACAATTTCTTGTCTGTTCCGACTCTCTGAGCTCCCTCCAAGCACTATGTCAGGCATTCCCCACGGACCATCTTGTGCAAACCATCCAGGATAAACTTGGCGCACTATGCTTGGTCGGCATAGAAGTGTTGCTCTGTTGGCTTCCAGGCCATGCAGGAATTGCTGGCAATGAGATGGCCGACAGAGCAGCTAAGGATGCCACGACAAAAGCCGATGTTGACTACACAGCTGTCCCTGTGAGTGATCTTAAAGCCGCCTTCAGGGCCGAAACAAAGAAGTGCTGGCAATCATCATGGGACACTGTGTTAGTCAACAAACTGAAGCCCATCAAGGCAACTATCGACCCCTGGCAATCTTCTGCCCGACACACTCGACGCGAGGAGGTTGTAACAACGAGGTTGCGCATCGGTCATAGCCCGCTCACTCACGTCTTCATCCTGAAGCGCGAAGAGCCACCGATGTGCACCTTCTGTGATCAACCTCTCTCGATCAAACATCTCCTTGTCGAGTGTGCCGTTCACAGGCAACTGCGTAACACCCTGCAGATTCCCGGAAGTTTGCCAGAGGCGTTGGGAGACAACGCCGTGTCGATAGATCGAGTAATTCGATTTTTAATTAAAACTGACTTTTTTAAACTTATCTAGTTTTTAGTAAGTTTTTAAAGCAGTTTATGTTCCAGGCGCAAGTATTTATAAAAACTGCGTCTGGACATGACAACTGGTTTTTTAGCATTGTTTTTATTGCTTTTTAACCCTTGACAATATTTTACTCACCTGACTTAAAGCAAATTTTTGTTTTTAGTTGTAGAGTGGTTTTTTTATTGTCTTTGTTGTCTTTTTATTTTTAAAAATAAGACTGTCCTTTTATTAACTGATCTAGTTTGGATAAGTTTTTAAATCAGTCTTCAATTCCTGGCGCAAGTATTTTTAAAGAATGCGTCAGGAAATAAAAACTAGTTTTTTTTTATCTAGTTTTTGCTTTTTAACATATGACAATATTTTATCCAACTGATCGATAGTTTTATCTATTTGTTTTTAGTTGATAATTTTTTTTTTTTTTTTTTTTTTTTGTCATTGTTTTATTTTTTAACATCTGACCGGCGCAAATAGCCAAAGCTGCTGACGCGCCGCTAAACCCACAATCATCATCATCATCATAAGCGACAACGAACAAAAAAGCCGGTGATAATTGGCACAGGGGGGATAAACCGGGAGGCAACCTCTGTAGAGCCAACTCTACGAGTAGCAGAGAGGAAAAGCAGGATCTGGATCCACCTTTATAGACTGCATAGGGATATGGTAGTGAATCAAGTGATGGACTATCTATCAGCAAGACTGCCAGGTGAAGAATTTACGTGTGAAAAGCTTAATGCACGGGGAGACTATAGCTCGTTCAAAATTGGAGCAGATTCATCTCTGATGAAGACTCTCTATGAAGCTGATTTCTGGCCTTCTGGGTCAGCGGTACGGAGGTTTTTTCTAAAACCTCTACCGAAAAAACAAACAACTTGAGAAATGCCCACAAAGCAAACTCTGGCAAGGACAAGTCAATGACTAGACGACTGTTCTACACTAACATACAATGCCTTAGAAATAAATTAAACCAATTGGAATTCGAGCTAAGGAACTTATCACCGAATATCATTTGCCTGACCAAACACTGGTTGAGAGACGAAGAATTGGACAGCGCGAACATTGAGGGCTACAAACCAGTCAGTGCGTTCTGCAGAACTGCTTGTAGGAACGGAGGCGTCTTAATTTACGCCAAAAATGAATTGGAAGCGGTTCCAGTCGATACACATAATCTCAACTCGGAACTTGATTTTGAGTCGGCGGCAGCGTCATACATCGGGGCAGATGGAAGACCAAATACAATCGTATGTATCTACAGATCGCCTCTCGGCGACTACGCAAAGTTCATTGATAGGTTACAAACTTTATTAGGGATGTTATCAAAGGGTCACACGAGGCTAACGGTCTGCGGTGACTTCAATGTTGACCTACTTTCCGAATCCAATAACAAAAACTCGCTCATGGACCTCATGTCATCGTTCGACCTGAGAGCCACGGTTACTGACCCGACAAGGTACACAGACACCTCGAGCTCATGCATAGACAATCTATTTACAAACATCGAACCCGACATTTCAACATGTGCAATTGTAGACTGGGCGCTGTCAGATCACTGCAGTCTCATCTTTACGGCCACGGAAAGTGTCTCGCAACGAGGCCACGCGGCGACCTATATCGAAAGACGTAGTCTCGCTAAAAAGCACAAGGAGATATTTGCGCTGAAGTTAAGTGAATGTTGCTGGGATGGTGTATTTAATGAGAAGTCTGTCGATGGAAAATTTAACTCATTCCTAGACAAGTTTAAACAGGTATTTGACACATCCTTCCCGCTCATTAAAGTGCGTCCAGGGGCTGGCAGGAATAGAGACAGGTCATGGTTTACTCCACACCTAGAGAAAGTTTCGTCAGAAGTGAAGGCAAGTTTTGAAAAGGTGAAACGCTCGGGACTCAAGAAATCGGAGAACAAGATATACAAAAGTCTGCAACGGAACTATAGGAAAGATCTCAATAAAGCTAAACGGGACTGCAATGAGAAAAAGGTCATCAAGGCCCAAAATAAAGGGCGCGTCGCATGGAGCATTATAAGAAAGAATCAAAATTCTCGGAACAGTGGGTTGAGGGACGAGATTCTTTTAGAAGACCACGGGGTGGTGTTAACTTCTCAAGAGTCAGTGGCAATCAAATTTCAAGAATATTTCACGACGGTTGTGAACGATTTAGTCAACTCACGCCAGAGCAGTGGGAGACCAGACAACGAAACCACGAGATCCATACGTCAGAAAGCAACGAACAAGGTAATTTTTCTGACCCCTATTCTCCCCAAAGAATACTATGAAATTTTGAACAAAATAAGCAGAAAGAAGTCGGCCGGCATTGACGAAATCCCTGGACATATTCTGAAAAATGCAGGGCCCTATATCATGGCGCCAATACTGCATATGATTAATGAATCTTTCGTGCAAGGTCATTTCCCAAGTGCGCTGAAAAGAGGGAAGATCATTCCCCTATTCAAAGGAGGGGACAAAAGTAAAGTTGAGAGCTATCGCCCAATAACCATTCTTCCGTGTTTGTCAAAAATTTGGGAAAAGTCATTCGCAGCGAGGTTGATGTCCTTTCTTACCAAGGAGAAGCTGCTTAATGAATCGCAGCATGGTTTCCGTAAGCATAGGTCCACTACTACAGCTCTTATAGAATTCATCTCGCAGGTCATGGAAGCCCTAGACAGGAAAGCTGAAGTTCTCGGCCTCATGTACGATTATAGTAAAGCCTTCGACACGTTAAACCACACTACTCTGCTAAACACCTTGGACGCGATGGGGATCTCAGGGGTCGCCAACAAATGGATCGAATCGTTTCTGAAAGACCGAAGACAGAGTGTGCACATCTCGGGTAAAGAAGGTACAAAGTCATCAGGAGAGACCTTAGTAAACGTTGGGATACCTCAAGGGAGTGCGCTCTCGCCGCTACTGTTCATGTTGCATACAAACTTCTTACCAAAAGACGTAAGTCCTAACAGTTTAACAATGTATGCAGACGACATTTCACACGTCATCAGCGCGCCTGAAGATGTCTCCGCGATTGCTAACCAAGCGGCAAAGGAGATGGACGAATACAGTCAGAAGCACGATCTTTTCCTGAATGTCAAGAAAACTGTATTTATGCACTTTAGAGCTTCGAGGAAAAAGCACAGCAGCAGCCCACTAATTCGACTGGAAGGAAAATCCCTCGAGGAAGTGACAGAAGTAAAGCTACTCGGCTTAAAGCTAACTAATAATCTGGATTGGGACAATCATATTAACTACATTGCTCCCAAAATTGCATCGGCATGTTATTTAATCAGACGTCTCATGGACATTACAAATATGAGGGCGGTAAAGTTGGTATATTTTGCGTATTTACACTCGCATCTTCAATATGGCGTCTCAATCTAGGGTCATTCATCTCGAGCAGCAAGATTATTAAAAATCCAAAAAAAGGCGTTGCGGATCATGGCGAGAGTAAGTCGCAATCCATGTAGCGTTATTTTCTGTAAGGACTCGTGTCGACCTCTTTTCAAAAAATTCAATATCCTGCCGTTTCCATGTGTGTATATTTTCAATTGTATAATGTTTGTTTACAGTCTGGTCTCCATGACCTCAGTGAACGTGGACCAACCTTGTACCAGAAACAGGGGCAATTTGTCACTGCCAAAGCACACTCTAACACTAATGTCAAAAGGTCCTAAGTATGCCGGTCTAAAAATGTTTAATGCACTGCCAAAGCAGTATAAGAACAGAAAGGAATCCAGCTTTAGGGAGAGTTTGAAAGACTTCTTATTAGAAAATTGTTTTTACAGTAATGACGAGTTCTTTATGAAATGTAAAAACTTATAATTGAATGTAAAAATATGTTCACTGTCTACATATCATTGTATATGATCTCCATGGACAAAAAATACATTATTATTATTATTATTATTATTATTATTATTATTATTACAACTCAACCCAATTGCCTGCCGTGTCCACTATGCCGTACCTTTTGAGCTTTGCAATAAGTATTTTGTGATTTATAGTATCGAATGCTTTCGATAAGTCGCACATAATTGTTCCACTGGCCCTTTTATTCTCTAGGTCTCTTGTAGTTTGTGTTACTAGGCTAAATATTGCTGTGCTTGTCGAGCGTCCTTTTCTGAACCCGTGTTGTACTTCTTCGATTATTTTATTTTTTCCTAGATACTCGTTTAGTCTAGCGAGAAATGCATTTTCAAAAATTTTAGCAAAACCTGTAATAAATGCAATAGGTCTGTAGTTTAACATGTCACTGACTACCCCTTTTTTATATATCGGTTTTATTATAGCTAGTTTCGCTAGCGATGGAAAATCTCCTGTTCTAAACGACGAATTGCAGATTTCAGATAGCGGATAGGCGATTGCATCGCCCACTTTCTTTATAACCCGGACCGGTACCTCGTCCCACCCCGACGATTTTTTATTCTTCAGTTTTTTTATTATCTCTATCATTTCGCTCCTATTCGTGCAGCTTAGTACCATCTTGGTTTCAATGTTTGGTGTCTTCATCTTCTTGAGGGCTTCTTGCAGTGTTTCATCTGAGTCATCTGTCGTTCTGGATGCTATGGTGGCGTAGAACTTGTTGAAGAGGTTTGCCACCTCCCGTGGGTCTTTGACTTCTCTATCTTCGATTTTGAGGACGATGTCATTTGGCCGGTTTTACTTGCTTTTCCCCGTGTGTGTATGTATAATCGTCCATGCTGCTTCTATCTTGTTCTCTGACTTTTTGATGAATTTGTCGTTGAAATTCTTTTTTGCGCGGCGCGATAATTTTGTTACTTGTCTTTGTACTTTCTTTAGATTTTGTTTGTATCTTGTACCTCCTTTTTTCTTCTAAGTATTAGTAGTCTTCTTTTTTCATCACTTGCCGATACAATTTCTTCTGTCATTCAGCCATTTTCCTTTTTCTTTGACTTTGACTGGTTTACTTGACATCGCTTTCTCGGAAAATGTCTGTTGAATGTAACTAGAAATATCGCGAGGAATTTTTTGAATTTCGCATCTGTCGTTGTTTCTGAAATTACGCTTTCCCAGCTTTTCCCATTGATTTCTTCCGCGAACTCGGCAAGCTTTGTATTGTTGATTTTTTCTCGAGAAGGTAAATGCACTCTTCGTTTTTGTGTCCACTGCGACCTTGACCAACTGCCCTAGGTGTTCGGAGAGTCCTGTTTCGACTGGGTGAGGGTCATTTTCCAGCAAGTAGTTAGTGATTATATTATCTATCGCTTTACTAGTCTCTTTCGTTACTCTAGTCGGAAAGTTAACATTAGGCCACATGTTAACTTCGGTAAGGGCATCTTCGAGTTTCACTCTGTTGGCGCTTCTTTGGTCCCCTAGCATATCAATGTTTATGTCTCCTAGACAAAATATAATTCTTTTTGCTTCTTTTTTGAGATGTTTAATAAGCCGTTTCATGTTGCTGATAAAGGCGTTGACATTTCTAGAGTCTGGTTTTCGATATAGTGTGATGATGATTATCGGCTGGTTTCCTTTCACTTCAATTCCACATACTTCGAAAAGTTTTTCTTTCGCTGCCTGGTCTATATCAGGACGACTCACCCATTTCCATCGACTATTGGCACGAGTGTATATCGCAGTCCCTCCACCTTTTGACTCGCTACGCGCAAAACATGCCGCAAGTTCGTAATCTCCAATTACGATTGCATGCTCGTGACCAGGAGCTAGCCAGTGCTCAGATATACATAAAACATCGATTTTACTTTTCGCACTATGCGTATCAATAAAAACTTCTAGCTCCTCTACTTTATTTTGAATGCTGCATATATTCAGGTGCATTACTGTGATGTCGGTTGTTGTCTCTTTAGGATTCTTCTTACCTTCATTGTTGGCTCCTTCCATTTTCTTACTGCCCCCAGGTATTTGACTTAATTATTTTGGAAGTGAATTGAGTGTTGAAGGAACCACATATTTCAGAGCTCTTTTTCCGTGTTTGTTGATAAATTTTGGAATTTAATATTTATTTAAAAGTCTTAATCTTGTTAACACCGGGTGGGCGTTGATAGTTGTGTGATAACTATCATAGTAAAACTTCAAAATTAATCTTTATTTGTTCATTTATTGTATCGGAAAAAGTTTACAATGCTTAAATAAGTCAAGTTGATCGTTACTGGAAAGTTTCTTGAATGATGATGGAGCCATCAATTATATTAATTATTTTACATTGAATGGAAGATAAAGATTGCAGGTAATAGGCCGAGGCATTACCCCATGCCAGAAGACCGTATGATACTAAAGATTCAGCTAATACTATGTAAACGGTTCTCAATAAATTAAAAGGTAAAATATATTTTAGGTTGTACATTTGTAGCGCAACAGAGCGTAGTCCCCCCTCGAGGACTATCACCTCACCGTGGTGAGGGGGTGAAACTGGTCCGGTGATCCGGGAACCCTTGACAGGCTCCCGGTGAGGACCAGGCTAAGAATAGTCCCGCCCCGTCGCTGTCGCGGGACGCGGACCTTGGCCGAGGGAGGACCTGTGCCATCTTTTTCTCTTCTATCTTCCTTTCAACACCTTCTCTTCTTCTATCTTCCTGTTTCATTTCTTGCCGCCTCCCGAGACCTCCGTCTGTCTTCTGCGACAGCGACGAGGTTCCCCCCCCCCTTGTTGACGACTCGGCTCTGTTCCTGGAAATGAAAATACAGTCGATGTTAGCTCCAGTTTTCTGGTGACTGGCGGCCTGCACAAGGAGTTCTCGAGTCGTTGCTTTCTTGTTTATTTCCCTTAACTTTCCTGTGTTCTTGTTCCTTCTCTTCTGGCCGACTCCTTGTGTAGGCCCAAACACTAACCTGCGCGTTTGCCGTGCGCGGTAACCTGTACAGCCGGAAAAGTTTGCCTTGGGAGTTGAGGGGGTATTTGCCTATTTCTCACCTTGAAACAAATGGAGAATACTCACCAACACGCTCCTTTAGTTCCTGCTTCGACTCAAACAGGAGGCTGGGGGCTAATCCACCCTCAGCCAATCGGCTTGCCTGCGGAATTAAATCCTCACGCGTGGATGAGTGGGGGGGGGCACCGGTGGCGTGATGGCCGTGACTAAGTCCCAAACCTCACGGTCACTCGCGACTGCCGGTGCTGCCCCTGCTATACTACCCGGACAACCCCGGCGTCCCAGTGGGACGTCCCCTTGTTGGACTCCGTGGTGGGTAGGGCTCCGGGTAATGAAATTTCAATACCATATCGCATGGACCCAAACAACCAAACCCCCCGTCCTCCCCCAACAGAAAAATCTATTCCCTCTCTTCTAAATGTTAACCCCTTTAAGACAACTGTGCAATTCTATATTTTGAAACGAGCTAGTACGACAAAAACATTCAACGACATCTCGCCATTTAAAATCCGAGATGCCATAGAACAAGATATTGGCATGCCAAAAAATGTAAGCAAACTCAGAGATGGCTCCCTTTTAATCCAGGCGTCTTCGGATGAGCAGGCAAAAAAGATCGCCCAAATCAAGCTGATCGGTACTTTTATGGTCACTGTTGAGCCTCACAAAACACTCAACACCTCCAAGGGCGTAATATTTTGTCCCGACTTAATGCCACTTGATGAGAAGGAGATACAGACTGAACTGTCTAAGCAATTAGTCTCCGAAGTAAAATGCATCATGGTGAGAAAGGTGTTCTTAAGCCCTCTCCACTCTACATAATAACATTCAGTACTGCAGTACTACCGGAAAACATTTTCGTTGGCTTCCTTCGTGTCCCGGTGAAGAAACACATCCCCAACCCCATGAGATGTCTAAGATGTCAGAAGTTTGGTCATTCTCAAATGCATTGCCAAAAACCGGTGATGTGTCCCAATTGTGGGAAAAGTGAGCAACACCCCGATAAACCCTGCGACCAGGAAGCACGTTGCCTCAACTGTGATGGGCCCCATCCAGTCTGGTCACGGGAATGCTCGGTCTGGAGGAAGGAAAAAAGAATAAATGAAATTAAAATTACTGAAAATATTTCCTATCCAGAAGCCTTTATTTTAAATACCATGATATTAGTTTTTCACAGTTTAATTTTAGTTTGTTTGGAATGAACCAGTCATTCAAGTCCCTTAGTGTACTATTTACATTTTCAATCAGTGTTTTGTCATCGTCTGCAGTTAATAAAATGCTCGTGTCGTCGGCCAATAAAATAGTTTCCCGTGTATCCTTTGTTATGAACTTAGGCAGGTCGTTTATATATAAACTAAAAAGTATTGCAGCTAAAGGGGCGCCTTGGGGGACCCCGGTTTTAATGTCTTCCCAGTCAGATAGCTCGTTACCATTACTTGAGTTGATTGTTACACGCTGTTTTCGACCTGTCAGATACTCCGATTCCCAGATGGCGAACGGCGATAGACGCGTCAGTGAGGAGCTCGCGAATAAACTCGATTATATCAATGAGTTACTAGTGAACGATTTACGAAAGGAGTGTAAAAAATATAAAATACCTAAAACCGGGAACAAAGAGGAATTAATTAAGCGGTTAAAAGAAGCCATCAGAGCAAATGAAGAAATGAATACGGACGGCGACGACTACGTGTCGCTGAGGACAGAAAACACGTTTTTGAAAAGTGAAATAACACTGCTGCGCGAACTCATCGCTGAAAAAGATGCCAACAATGAACTACTAAGGTACAAAATTTCCAATTTAGAAAATAAATTAAACACAAACGCTCTGGGACAAAGAAGTCAGAAAATTATAATCACGAAACCAAGCTCTGAGGGACCCCAAGATGGCGGTGATATGAAATCAGCTGACGAGATTTTGATTTTTGATTTTTGTTGGTTTAACGGCGCGTCAGCAGCTGGGCTATTTGCGCCGGTCATATGTTTAAAAATACAAAAGACAGTTTTACCAACTTAAAAAATAGAAATCTCTATTGATCAGTTGGATAAAACATGATAAAAATAAGACAACAAAGACAAATAAAATTATTCCATTAAACTACGAGCAAATAAAATTTGGGTAGTAAGATGAATAAAATAAATTGTCAGAGGTTAAAAAGCAATAAAAACAATGCTTTAAAACCAGTTGTCTTTTCCTGACGCATTCTTTACAAATACTTGCGCCAGGAATTTAAAACTGCTTTTAAAAACTTCACTATTAAAAGTTCAGTTAATATAAGTCAGTCTTAATTTAAAAATAAATAAAATGACAACGATAAAGACAAATAAAATTTACTCGATCAACTACGAACAAATAAATACTTGTTTCGCGTCAGATAGGTAAAATATTGTCAAAAGGTAAAAAGCAATAAAAACAATGCTAAAAAACCAGTTGTCATTTCCAGGCGCATTTTTTACCAATACTTGCGCCTGGAATATGAACTGCATTAAAAACTTACTAAAAACTAGATAAGTTTATAAAAGTCAGTCATATTTAAAAAACGGAGGATTCGTTGAATCTCCATGGCGTCATCTTTCAATGCCTCAGACAAACTTCCGGGAATCTGCAGGGTGTTGCGCAGTTGCCTGTGAACGGCACACTCGACAAGGATGTGTTTGATCGAGAGAGGTTGATCACAGGAGGTGCACATCGGTGGCTCTTCGCGCTTCAGGATGAAGACGTGAGTGAGCGGGCTATGACCGATGCGCAACCTCGTTGTTACAACCTCCTCGCGTCGAGAGTGTCGGGCAGAAGATTGCCAGGGATTGATGGACGCTTTGATAGGCTTCAATTTGTTGACTTGCACAGTGTCCCATGATGATTGCCAGCACTTCTTTGTTTCGGCCCTGAAGGCGGCTTTAAGATCTCTCACACGGACAACTGTGAAGTCAACATCGGCTTTTGTTGTGGCGTTCTTCGCTGCTCTGTCGGCCATCTCATTGCCAGCAATTCCTGCATGGCCTGGAAGCCAACAGAGCAACACTTCTGTGCCGACCAAGCACAGTTCGCCAAGTTTAGCCTGGATGGTTTGCACAAGATGGTCCGTGGGGAATGCCTGACATAGTGCTTGGAGGGAGCTCAGAGAGTCGGAACAGACAAGAAATTGTTTGCGATTGGCACGCTTGATATGTTCAAGGGCCTTGAGAATCGCAAACAACTCTGCTGTATAGACACTACAGAGAGGGCTGAGCTTAAAGCACACGCTTGTGTTGTCGATGACAAAGGCACACCCCACAGACTCATTGTCCTTTGATCCGTCAGTGTAGATCCTGCTGTATTGTGAGTACTGGTCGCAAATGCTGAAGAACAGCTGTCGGAAAACGGCCGGGCTCGTCTGGGCCTTGGTGTGCTGAGCGAGTTGCATCAGGCACACAGGCTGGGATGTTGTCCAGGGAGCCACACGACCGATTCCGACAGGAAGGACAGGTGGTAGGTCCATTCCAAATGCGGCCAGGAGCTCTTTTGCTCTGATGCCAACAGGTCTGGTTGCTTTTTGCCTTGTGTTGTAGAGCACAACATTCGGCGGAGCGAACACAGACCTGTATGCCGGGTGTTTTGGCATGCCACGCAGCTTGGCTACGTAGCTGGCAAGGAGGTAGTCACGCCTGATCTTAAGCGGAGCCTCCCCGGCCTCACAATGCAGGCTGACGATGGGACTTGTGCGAAACGCGCCAGTACACAACCTGATACCAGCGTTGTGCACTGGATCCAGGATGCCGATATATGATTTCCTCGCCGATGCATAAACAGTGCAGCCAAAGTCTAATTTAGATCTTATGAGGGAGCGGTAGAGGCGGAGCATGGACGTTCTGTCGGCTCCCCAGGAGGTACCGCTCAAGATCTTCAGGATGTTCATTGCCTTCAAGCACTTGTCTTTGAGTTGACGGAGATGTGGTAACCAGGTGAGCTTCTCGTCAAGTACCATTCCGAGGAAGCGGGTTGACTCTGAGAAAGGCAACACCTGGTTTGCCAACGTCAAGACAGGATGAGGATGAAATAGACGATGGCGACTGAAATGCATGCATGTTGTTTTCGACGAGGAGAATCTGAAGCCATGTCGATCCGCTTAACTCTCCAATCGGTTGATCGTTAGCTGGAGCTGCCGCTGAGCCGAGTTCAGGTTCCCTGTTTGGTGAAAGATCGCCAAATCATCAACGTAGAGCGATGCACGAACCGGAGTTCGATTGCATGTCGTGATGGAGTTGATGGCGATCGCAAACAGGGTAACACTGAGGACACAGCCCTGCGGCACTCCGTTCTCTTGATCGAAAGCCGACGAGAGAGTGTTTCCGACACAAACGTGGAAAGATCTATCAGCCATGAAGTTCTGCACAATCACAAAGTGGGGCAAGTGGCCACGAATACCCCACTTGTGGATGGTCTGTAAAATGCCGTACTTCCACGTCGTGTCGTACGCCTTCTCGAGATCGAAAAACACCGCGATCAGGTGTTTCCTTGTGAGGAAACTGTCCTGGATCAATCCTTCAAGCTGGGTCAAGTTATCTGTGACGGAGCGGTTTCGCCTGAAACCAGACTGCTCCGCACAGAGTAGGCCGTTCTTCTCCAAATGCCACATGAGCCTAGCGTTGATCATACGCTCCAAGATCTTGCATAGGCAGCTTGTAAGGGCAATTGGGCGGTAGCTAGCAGCATCAGTCTTGTCTTTGCCCGGCTTCAGGATGGGGATGACAATAGCCACCCTCCAACGAGCTGGGAAACTGTCCTCGAGCCAGACTCTGTTCAACATCTGAAGCATGTATGATCGTGAGCTTTTACTCAGATGTTTGATCATCTGGTAATGGATCATATCGATGCCAGGTGAAGTGTCGTTGGCGGCTCTTAGCGCGGAGTCCAGCTCCCAGTCGCTGAAGGGCAGGTTGTAAGTTTCCTGGTTCTTACTTCGGAAGACAAGACCTTGCTGCTCGGCTACCTGCTTGACCCGCTTGAAGGATGCGGTGTAATTCTCTGAGCTGGAGATTTTAGAGAACTGAGAACCAAGAGTGTCGGCGATGGCCGGGCCCGTGGACTGCAACAGCCCGTCACGCATCAGTCCGGATATGGGACGGAAAGTTGATCTGCCAGACAACTTCCGAACCTTGTCCCATACCCTAGACGACGGCGTGCGGGCCGTGATGGTCGACACGTAGGTCCGCCACGACACTCTCTTGGCCTCAGTGATTATTCTCCGAGCCTTAGCTCTCGATCTCTTGAAGGCGATCAAGTTTTCTTGGGTCGGATGCGACATGAAGAAGGAGAGGGCCCTCCGTCTCGCCCTGATGGCCAACTTGCATTCACAAGTGAACCACGGGACGGGGAGACGGTAGGGTTTTTCAGACGACCGTGGAATGGATTTCTCGGCTGCATGAATTACGACCTCCGTGAAGCTGTCCACGTGAGAATCGATATCCTCGGGGACAGCCTCATCGAAAGTGGCAAGATCACTGAAAAGTGACCAGTCAGCCCGTCTTAGAATCCATTTTGGGTGTCTGGGTGGTAGAGAAGGGATCCTCGACGATTTAATGAAGATAGGGAAGTGGTCACTTCCACATAAATCGTCGTGCACAGACCATTCAGTGTCAAGAGCGAGGGAGGGTGAGCAGAGAGTCAGGTCAATCGCAGAGAGTGATCCTGTTGATGCAGTTAAGTGGGTGTTACTGCCGTTATTCAACAGGACCACATTGCGAAGCCTGATAGTGTCTTCCACCAGTGTACCTTTCTGATTGGTGCTGAGACTACCCCACAGGGGGTTGTGAGCATTAAAGTCACCAACTAAAAGAAAGGGTAGAGGTAACTGGTCCATGAGATGGTCGATGGATTGCTGGGTAACGACACTATCAGGGGGGAGGTAGATGTTGCAGATGTGTAGGGGGCTTGGAAGGAAGACCTTCACAGCCACGGCCTGGAGTGTGGTGGTCAGCACAACAGTCTCCGAGTGGATACTGTTGTGGACGGCCGTTGCAACTCCCCCCTGAGCTCTCTGTCCACCTGTGTGGTCGTAACGGTAGAAGTCATAGCCCTTCAGGAGTGGCTTGTCTGATGGCATCAGGTGTGATTCCTGGAAGCAACAGACAAGGGGGCTTTTTGACGACACCAGTTGACGGACCTCGGGTGCTCTTGTGTTGTATCCTCTAACATTCCACTGAATGATGTCTGGCATTTTTAGTTATTAGGATTTTCCCTTCTCTTTCACCTTCTCCTTCTCCTTTCCCTTCACCGTCTGCCAGGTGTTCGGCGACGTGTCGGTAGGGTCTACCTCCATTCCGTCCTTCCTGGTAGACAGGGAGGTGGACGTGGAGCTACCGGTGGTGTTGGGAAGGAAGGTTATTATTTCCCTCGCCTTCCTCGAGGTGCTGGCCTCAGTCTGCCTTCCCTTGGAAGCGTGCAGCTGGAGCGTACGGCTCTCATGGAGTTCCGTAATCTGCTGTTTAAGCGACTGTATTTCTCTGTCCTTAGCTTCCAAATCTTTCTTCATGGCCTCGATCTCTTGCCTGTGGCGTTCCTCCATCTCCTCGTGGCGCTTGGCCTGCTCGGCGGAGAGTTGCAGTTGTTTCTCGACCATGGCCTGCAAACGAGCCGTCTCCGCCGAGACAGCAGCGCCCGAGTCCACGGCTTTGGCAAAAGATTTCTGACCGAGGCCATTCTGAGAGTTGAAACGTTTTCTAGCTTCGAACAAGGAAATGTTTTCAATCGTCTTAATTTCCACGATTTTACGCTCCAACTTCCACTGTGGGCAGTCGCGGGACCACACAGGGTGGGCTGCCGAGCAGTTAGCACAGTGGAAGCTGTTGCTGCACGCGTCAGTCTCGTGGTCCTCCTTGGCACATTTCCCACAGATGGGCTTCCGCTTACAATCGAAGCTGGAATGGCCAAACATCTGGCAGGTGAAGCATCGCAGAGGATTTGGAATGTGCGGTCGCACAGGCAGACGCAGGTAGCCGGCAAAGATACACTCTGGTAGTTTTGGTGTGCCGAAGGTGAGGATGAGTAATGGTGTTGGCTTCAAGGCACCGGTCTTCTTACTCATTACTCGATAAACGTCAGTGACGCCTTGGCTACCAAGTTCTTTTTTGATCTCGTCGACTAAAAAGTCCTGCAGATCAAAACTGAAAATAACACCCTTCGAGGTGTTAAGGGATCTGTGTGCAGTCACTGATATCGGCATTGTGTCGAATGATGTTGCCGATTGCAATTTCAGTGACTGCTCACCGTTTGTAACCTCTACCAGGAGTGATCCATCACGGAGGCATTTGGAGCTTTTTACTTCTCCAGCGAGAAGCAACAATCCGCGCTTCTGCGCAAAAGGAGAGACGGTTCTGAAAGATTTACCGCTGTCCAGTTTTATAATAAGGAAGAGTGGCTCCACACTCCTCGGAGCCACAACATCCTTTAACAATATACTTTCCTCCAAAAGAGGACGAAGGCGCTTCTTCGGATTAAGGGGGGGAATTGGGTTTTTGGGGTCCATATGAATGGATATAAATTCGTCCCCCGGAGCCCTGCCCACCACGGAGCCCAACCAGGGGGACGTCCCACTGGGACGCCGGGGTTGTCCGGGGGATATAGTCAGGAGGCACCGGCAGTCGCGAGTGACCGCAACTGGTGGGGCCCAGCAACACCCATCACGCCACCGGTGCCCCCCTCCTCATCCACGCGTGAAGCTTTACAACTCCAGGCGAGCCGATTGACTGGGGGTGGATTAGCCCCCAGCCTCCTGTTTTGGACGAAGCGGAAACTAAAGGGGTGTGTTGGGACAATTGTCTTTAATAACTAGACAATTGCCCCTCAACCCCCAAGAAAATCTTTTCCGCCCGTACAGGTCACTGCGCACGGCAAACACGCAGGTAAGCGTTTAGACCTGCACAAGGGGTCGGCCGGAAGTGAAGACAGGAGAGTGTAGGATAGAGAAGAGACAGCAATAAGGTAAGGCTTCGAGGCTAGCACCTTACCGTGGTGAAGGGGTTTGTGTGGTCCGATGATCCGGGAGGCCATGCCGGGGGGAGGTTCCACTCCCACCAAGGTCTCCTATACCGGCCAGGCTCCCGGGGAGGACCCAGACCAAGACTAGCCCACCCCGTCGTTGTCGTGGGACCCGGACTTTGGTCGAGGGAGGATCTGGCGCTCTTTTTCTCCCCACCTTTCATTTCACCATCTTTTCTTCACCTCCCTTCTTGCTTCATTTCTTTTGCCACCTCCCGAACCCACCGTCTGTCTTCTGCGACAGCGGCGGGGTTCCCCCCATTGACGACCCGGCTACCAACACGGATACGAATTGGTTGACTGACAGTCGTCGTGAGTTCCAGCGATGTCTGGTGACTGATGACCTGCACAGGGAGTTCTCGAGCCTTACTTTATTGCTGTCTCTTATCTATCCTACACTCTCCTGTCTTCACTTCCGGCCGACCCCTTGTGCAGGTCTAAACGCTTACCTGCGTGTTTGCCGTGCGCAGTGACCTGTACGGGCGGAAAAGATTTTCTTGGGGGTTGAGGGGCAATTGTCTGGTTATTAAAGACAATTGTCCCAACACACCCCTTTAGTTTCCGCTTCGCCCAAAACAGGAGGCTGGGGGCTAATCCACCCCCAGTCAATCGGCTCGCCTGGAGTTTAAAAGCTTCACGCGTGGATGAGGAGGGGGGCACCGGTGGCGTGATGGGTGTTGCTGGGCCCCACCAGTTGCGGTCACTCGCGACTGCCGGTGCCTCCTGACACTATCCCCCGGACAACCCCGGCGTCCTAGTGGGACGTTCCCCTGGTTGGGCTCCGTGGTGGGCAGGGCTCCGGGGGACGAATAAAATTCCATATACATGGATTCTAAAAACCCCAATCCCCCCCCTAATCCGAAGAAACGCCTTCGTCCTCTTTTGGAGGAGGTAATTTCGTTGAAGGATGTGGTGGCTCCCAGGAGTGTGGAGCCGCTCTTCCTAATTCTAAAATTGGAGAGCGGGAAATCGTTCCGCACCGTCTCGCCTTTCGCGCAGAAGCGCGGATTGTTGCTAATCGCTGGCGATGTTCAGAGCTCCAAATGCCTTCGGGATGGATCGCTCCTAGTAGAAGTTGCAAACGGTGAGCAGTCGCTCAAATTACAATCGGCAACGTCATTCGACACCATGCCGATATCTGTGACTGCACACAAATCCCTGAACACTTCAAAGGGAGTTATTTTCAGCTTCGATCTACAGGACTTTTCAGCCGAAGAGATCAAAAAAGAGCTTTAAAGCCAAGGCATCATCGATGTATATCGTGTTATGAGCAAGAAGACCGGTGCTCTCAAGCCAACACCTTTGCTTATCTTGACCTTTGGCACCCCTAAGCTCCCGGAGTTTATATTTGCTGGCTACTTGCGTCTGCCTGTGCGACCGCACATTCCTAATCCTCTGCGGTGCTTCACCTGCCAGATGTTCGGCCATTCCAGCTTCGATTGTAAGCGGAAGCCCATCTGTGGGAAGTGCGCCAAAGAGGACCACGAGACTGACGCGTGCAGCAACAGCTTCCACTGTGCTAACTGCTCGGCAGCCCACCCTGTGTGGTCCCGCGACTGCCCACAGTGGAAGTTGAGCGAAAAATCGTGGAAATTAAGACGATTGAAAACATTTCTCTGTTCGAAGCAAGAAAACGCTTCAACACCCAGAATGGCCTCGGTCCAAAATCTTTTGCCAAAGCCGTGGACTCGGGCGCTGCTGTCTCGGCGGAGACGGCTCGTTTGCAGGCTATGGTAGAACAACAACTGCAACTCTCCGCCGAGCAGGCTAAGCGTCACGAGGAGATGGAAGAACGCCACCGGCAAGAGATCGAGGCCATGAAGAGATTTGGAGGCTAAGAACAGAGAAATTGAATCGCTTAAACAGCAAATAACTGAACTCCACGAAAACCGCACGCTCCAGCTGCACCCTTCCAAGGGAAGGCAGGCTGAGGCCAGCACCTCGAGGAAGGCGAGGGAAATAATTACCTTCCTTCCCAACACCACCGGTAGCTCCACGTCCACCTCCCTGTCTACCAGGAAAGATGGAATGGAGGTAGACCCTACCGACACGTCGCAGAACAACTGGCAGACGGTGAAGGGAAAGGAGAAGGAGAAGGTGAAAGAGAAGGGAAAATCCTAAGTCCAACAAAATGCCAGACATCATTCAGTGGAATGTGAGAGGATTCATAATAAGAGCACCCGAAGTCAGACAACTAGTTTCGTCAAAAAGCCCCCTTGTCTGTTGCTTCCAGGAATCACACCTGAAGCCATCAGACAAGCCACTCCTGAAGGGCTATGACTTCTACCGTCACGACTACACAGGTGGACAGAGAGCTCAGGGGGGAGTTGCAACGGCCGTCCACAACAGTATCCACTCGGAGACTGTTGTGCTGACCACCACCCTCCAGGCCGTGGCTGTGAAGGTTTTCCTTCCCAGCCCCCTACACATATGCAATATCTACCTCCCCCCTGATAGTGTCGTTACCCAGCAATCCATCGACCATCTCATGGACCAGTTACCTCTACCCTTTCTTTTGGTTGGTGACTTTAATGCTCACAACCCCCTGTGGGGTAGTCTCGGCACCAATCAGAAAGGTACACTGGTGGAAGACACTATCAGGCTTCGCAATGTGGTCCTGTTGAATAACGGCAGTAACACCCACTTTACTGCATCAACAGGATCACTCTCTGCGATTGACCTGACTCTCTGTTCACCCTCCCTCGCTCTTGACACTGAATGGTCTGTGCACGACGATTTATGTGGAAGTGACCACTTCCCTATCTTCATTAAATCGTCGAGGATCCCTTCTCTACCTTCCAGACATCCAAAGTGGATTCTAAGACGGGCTGACTGGTCACTTTTCAGTGATCTTGCCACTTTCGATGAGGCTGTCCCCGAGGATATCGATTCTCACTTGGACAGCTACACGGAGGTGGTAATTCATGCAGCCGAGAAATCCATTCCACGGTCGTCTGAAAAACCCTACCGTCTCCCCGTCCCGTGGTTCACTTGTGAATGCAAGTTGGCCATCAGGGCGAGACGGAGGGCCCTCTCCTTCTTCATGTCGCATCCGACCCAAGAAAACCTGATCGCCTTCAAGAGATCAAGAGCTAAGGCTCGGAGAACAATCACTGAGGCCAAGAGAGTGTCGTGGCGGGCCTATGTGTCGACCATCACGGCCCGCACGCCGTCGTCAAGGGTATGGGACAAGGTTCGGAAGTTGTCTGGCAGATCAACTTTCCGTCCCATATCCGGACTGATGCGTGACGGGCTGTTGCAGTCCACGGGCCCGGCCATCGCCGACACTCTTGGTTCTCAGTTCTCGAAAGTCTCCAGTTCAGAGAATTACACCGCATCCTTCAAGCGGGTCAAGCAGGTAGCCGAGCAGCAAGGTCTTGTCTTCCGAAGTAAGAACCAGGAAACTTACAACCTGCCCTTCAGCGACTGGGAGCTGGACTCTGCGCTAAGAGCCGCAAACGACACTTCACCTGGCATAGATATGATCCATTACCAGATGATCAAACATCTGAGTAAAAGCTCACGGTCATAGATGCTTCAGATGTTGAATAGAGTCTGGCTCGAGGACAGTTTCTCAGCTCGTTGGAGGGTGGCTATTGTCATCCGCATCCTGAAGCCGGGCAAAGACAAGACTGATGCTGCTAGCTACCGCCCAATTGCCCTAACAAGCTGCCTATGCAAGATCTTGGAGCGTATGATCAACGCTAGGCTCATGTGGCATTTGGAGAAGAACGGCCAACTCTGTGCGGAGCAGTCTGGTTTCAGGCGAAACCGCTCCGTCACAGATAACTTGACCCAGCTTGAAGGATTGATCCAGGACAGTTTCCTCACAAGGAAACACCTGATCGCGGTGTTTTTCGATCTCGAGAAGGCGTACGACACGACGTGCAAGTACGGCATTTTACAGACCATCCACAAGTGGGGTATTCGTGGCCACTTGCCCCACTTTGTGCAGAACTTCATGGCTGATAGGTCTTTCCACGTTCGTGTCGGAAACACATTCTCGTCGGCTTTCGATCAAGAGAACGGAGTGCCGCAGGGCTGTGTCCTCAGTGTTACCCTGTATGCGATCGCCATCAACTCCATCACGACATGCATTCGAACTCCGGTTCGTGCATCGCTCTACGTTGATGATTTGGCGATCTTCCACCAAACAGGGAACCTGACCTTGGCTCAGCGGCAGCTCCAGCTAACGATCAACCGATTGGAGAGTTGGGCGGATCGACATGGCTTCAGATTCTCCTCGTCGAAAACAACATGCATGCATTTCAGTCGCCATCGTCTATTTCATCCTCATCCTGTCTTGACGTTGGCAAACCAGGTGTTGCCTTTCTCAGAGTCAACCCGCTTCCTCGGAATGGTATTTGACGAGAAGCTCACCTGGTTACCACATCTCCGTCAACTCAAAGACAAGTGCTTGAAGGCAATAAACATCCTGAAGATCTTGAGCGGTACCTCCTGGGGAGCCGACAGAACGTCCATGCTCCGCCTCTAGCGCTCTCTCATAAGATCCAAATTAGACTTTGGCTGCACTGTTTATGCATCGGCGAGGAAATCGTATATCGGCATCCTGAATCCAGTGCACAACGCTGGAATCAGGTTGTGTACTGGCGCGTTTCGCACGAGTCCTATCGTCAGCCTGCATTGTGAGGCCGGGGAGGCTCCGCTTAAGATCAGGCGTGACTACCTCCTTGCCAGCTACGTAGCCAAGCTACGTGGCATGCCAAAACACCCGGCATACAGGTCTGTGTTCGCTCCGCCAAATGTTGTGCTCTACAACACAAGGCAAAAAGCAACCATACCTGTTGGCATCAGAGCAAAAGAGCTCCTGGCTGCATTTGGAATGGACCTACCACCTGTCCTTCCTGTCGGAATCGGTCGTGTGGCTCCCTGGACAACCACCCAGCCTGTGTGCCTGATGCAACTCGCTCAGCACACCAAGGCCCAGATGAGCCCGGCCGTTTTCCGACAGCTGTTTTTCAGCATTTGCGACCAGTACCCTCAACACTGCAGGATCTACACTGACGGATCAAATGACAATGAGTCTGTGGGGTGTGCATTTGTCATCGACAATACAAGCATGTGCTTTAAGCTCAGTCCCCTCTGTAGTGTCTATACAGCAGAGTTGTTTGCGATTCTCAAGGCCCTTGAACATATCAAGCGTGCCAATCGCAAACAATTTCTTGTCTGTTCCGACTCTCTGAGCTCCCTCCAAGCACTATGTCAGGCATTCCCCACGGACCATCTTGTGCAAACCATCCAGGATAAACTTGGCGCACTATGCTTGGTCGGCATAGAAGTGTTGCTCTGTTGGCTTCCAGGCCATGCAGGAATTGCTGGCAATGAGATGGCCGACAGAGCAGCTAAGGATGCCACGACAAAAGCCGATGTTGACTACACAGCTGTCCCTGTGAGTGATCTTAAAGCCGCCTTCAGGGCCGAAACAAAGAAGTGCTGGCAATCATCATGGGACACTGTGTTAGTCAACAAACTGAAGCCCATCAAGGCAACTATCGACCCCTGGCAATCTTCTGCCCGACACACTCGACGCGAGGAGGTTGTAACAACGAGGTTGCGCATCGGTCATAGCCCGCTCACTCACGTCTTCATCCTGAAGCGCGAAGAGCCACCGATGTGCACCTTCTGTGATCAACCTCTCTCGATCAAACATCTCCTTGTCGAGTGTGCCGTTCACAGGCAACTGCGTAACACCCTGCAGATTCCCGGAAGTTTGCCAGAGGCGTTGGGAGACAACGCCGTGTCGATAGATCGAGTAATTCGATTTTTAATTAAAACTGACTTTTTTAAACTTATCTAGTTTTTAGTAAGTTTTTAAAGCAGTTTATGTTCCAGGCGCAAGTATTTATAAAAACTGCGTCTGGACATGACAACTGGTTTTTTAGCATTGTTTTTATTGCTTTTTAACCCTTGACAATATTTTACTCACCTGACTTAAAGCAAATTTTTGTTTTTAGTTGTAGAGTGGTTTTTTTATTGTCTTTGTTGTCTTTTTATTTTTAAAAATAAGACTGTCCTTTTATTAACTGATCTAGTTTGGATAAGTTTTTAAATCAGTCTTCAATTCCTGGCGCAAGTATTTTTAAAGAATGCGTCAGGAAATAAAAACTAGTTTTTTTTTATCTAGTTTTTGCTTTTTAACATATGACAATATTTTATCCAACTGATCGATAGTTTTATCTATTTGTTTTTAGTTGATAATTTTTTTTTTTTTTTTTTTTTTTTTTGTCATTGTTTTATTTTTTAACATCTGACCGGCGCAAATAGCCAAAGCTGCTGACGCGCCGCTAAACCCACAATCATCATCATCATCATAAGCGACAACGAACAAAAAAGCCGGTGATAATTGGCACAGGGGGGATAAACCGGGAGGCAACCTCTGTAGAGCCAACTCTACGAGTAGCAGAGAGGAAAAGCAGGATCTGGATCCACCTTTATAGACTGCATAGGGATATGGTAGTGAATCAAGTGATGGACTATCTATCAGCAAGACTGCCAGGTGAAGAATTTACGTGTGAAAAGCTTAATGCACGGGGAGACTATAGCTCGTTCAAAATTGGAGCAGATTCATCTCTGATGAAGACTCTCTATGAAGCTGATTTCTGGCCTTCTGGGTCAGCGGTACGGATGTTTTTTCTAAAACCTCTACCGAAAAAACAAACAACTTGAGAAATGCCCACAAAGCAAACTCTGGCAAGGACAAGTCAATGACTAGACGACTGTTCTACACTAACATACAATGCCTTAGAAATAAATTAAACCAATTGGAATTCGAGCTAAGGAACTTATCACCGAATATCATTTGCCTGACCAAACACTGGTTGAGAGACGAAGAATTGGACAGCGCGAACATTGAGGGCTACAAACCAGTCAGTGCGTTCTGCAGAACTGCTTGTAGGAACGGAGGCGTCTTAATTTACGCCAAAAATGAATTGGAAGCGGTTCCAGTCGATACACATAATCTCAACTCGGAACTTGATTTTGAGTCGGCGGCAGCGTCATACATCGGGGCAGATGGAAGACCAAATACAATCGTATGTATCTACAGATCGCCTCTCGGCGACTACGCAAAGTTCATTGATAGGTTACAAACTTTATTAGGGATGTTATCAAAGGGTCACACGAGGCTAACGGTCTGCGGTGACTTCAATGTTGACCTACTTTCCGAATCCAATAACAAAAACTCGCTCATGGACCTCATGTCATCGTTCGACCTGAGAGCCACGGTTACTGACCCGACAAGGTACACAGACACCTCGAGCTCATGCATAGACAATCTATTTACAAACATCGAACCCGACATTTCAACATGTGCAATTGTAGACTGGGCGCTGTCAGATCACTGCAGTCTCATCTTTACGGCCACGGAAAGTGTCTCGCAACGAGGCCACGCGGCGACCTATATCGAAAGACGTAGTCTCGCTAAAAAGCACAAGGAGATATTTGCGCTGAAGTTAAGTGAATGTTGCTGGGATGGTGTATTTAATGAGAAGTCTGTCGATGGAAAATTTAACTCATTCCTAGACAAGTTTAAACAGGTATTTGACACATCCTTCCCGCTCATTAAAGTGCGTCCAGGGGCTGGCAGGAATAGAGACAGGTCATGGTTTACTCCACACCTAGAGAAAGTTTCGTCAGAAGTGAAGGCAAGTTTTGAAAAGGTGAAACGCTCGGGACTCAAGAAATCGGAGAACAAGATATACAAAAGTCTGCAACGGAACTATAGGAAAGATCTCAATAAAGCTAAACGGGACTGCAATGAGAAAAAGGTCATCAAGGCCCAAAATAAAGGGCGCGTCGCATGGAGCATTATAAGAAAGAATCAAAATTCTCGGAACAGTGGGTTGAGGGACGAGATTCTTTTAGAAGACCACGGGGTGGTGTTAACTTCTCAAGAGTCAGTGGCAATCAAATTTCAAGAATATTTCACGACGGTTGTGAACGATTTAGTCAACTCACGCCAGAGCAGTGGGAGACCAGACAACGAAACCACGAGATCCATACGTCAGAAAGCAACGAACAAGGTAATTTTTCTGACCCCTATTCTCCCCAAAGAATACTATGAAATTTTGAACAAAATAAGCAGAAAGAAGTCGGCCGGCATTGACGAAATCCCTGGACATATTCTGAAAAATGCAGGGCCCTATATCATGGCGCCAATACTGCATATGATTAATGAATCTTTCGTGCAAGGTCATTTCCCAAGTGCGCTGAAAAGAGGGAAGATCATTCCCCTATTCAAAGGAGGGGACAAAAGTAAAGTTGAGAGCTATCGCCCAATAACCATTCTTCCGTGTTTGTCAAAAATTTGGGAAAAGTCATTCGCAGCGAGGTTGATGTCCTTTCTTACCAAGGAGAAGCTGCTTAATGAATCGCAGCATGGTTTCCGTAAGCATAGGTCCACTACTACAGCTCTTATAGAATTCATCTCGCAGGTCATGGAAGCCCTAGACAGGAAAGCTGAAGTTCTCGGCCTCATGTACGATTATAGTAAAGCCTTCGACACGTTAAACCACACTACTCTGCTAAACACCTTGGACGCGATGGGGATCTCAGGGGTCGCCAACAAATGGATCGAATCGTTTCTGAAAGACCGAAGACAGAGTGTGCACATCTCGGGTAAAGAAGGTACAAAGTCATCAGGAGAGACCTTAGTAAACGTTGGGATACCTCAAGGGAGTGCGCTCTCGCCGCTACTGTTCATGTTGCATACAAACTTCTTACCAAAAGACGTAAGTCCTAACAGTTTAACAATGTATGCAGACGACATTTCACACGTCATCAGCGCGCCTGAAGATGTCTCCGCGATTGCTAACCAAGCGGCAAAGGAGATGGACGAATACAGTCAGAAGCACGATCTTTTCCTGAATGTCAAGAAAACTGTATTTATGCACTTTAGAGCTTCGAGGAAAAAGCACAGCAGCAGCCCACTAATTCGACTGGAAGGAAAATCCCTCGAGGAAGTGACAGAAGTAAAGCTACTCGGCTTAAAGCTAACTAATAATCTGGATTGGGACAATCATATTAACTACATTGCTCCCAAAATTGCATCGGCATGTTATTTAATCAGACGTCTCATGGACATTACAAATATGAGGGCGGTAAAGTTGGTATATTTTGCGTATTTACACTCGCATCTTCAATATGGCGTCTCAATCTAGGGTCATTCATCTCGAGCAGCAAGATTATTAAAAATCCAAAAAAAGGCGTTGCGGATCATGGCGAGAGTAAGTCGCAATCCATGTAGCGTTATTTTCTGTAAGGACTCGTGTCGACCTCTTTTCAAAAAATTCAATATCCTGCCGTTTCCATGTGTGTATATTTTCAATTGTATAATGTTTGTTTACAGTCTGGTCTCCATGACCTCAGTGAACGTGGACCAACCTTGTACCAGAAACAGGGGCAATTTGTCACTGCCAAAGCACACTCTAACACTAATGTCAAAAGGTCCTAAGTATGCCGGTCTAAAAATGTTTAATGCACTGCCAAAGCAGTATAAGAACAGAAAGGAATCCAGCTTTAGGGAGAGTTTGAAAGACTTCTTATTAGAAAATTGTTTTTACAGTAATGACGAGTTCTTTATGAAATGTAAAAACTTATAATTGAATGTAAAAATATGTTCACTGTCTACATATCATTGTATATGATCTCCATGGACAAAAAATACATTATTATTATTATTATTATTATTATTATTATTATTATTACAACTCAACCCAATTGCCTGCCGTGTCCACTATGCCGTACCTTTTGAGCTTTGCAATAAGTATTTTGTGATTTATAGTATCGAATGCTTTCGATAAGTCGCACATAATTGTTCCACTGGCCCTTTTATTCTCTAGGTCTCTTGTAGTTTGTGTTACTAGGCTAAATATTGCTGTGCTTGTCGAGCGTCCTTTTCTGAACCCGTGTTGTACTTCTTCGATTATTTTATTTTTTCCTAGATACTCGTTTAGTCTAGCGAGAAATGCATTTTCAAAAATTTTAGCAAAACCTGTAATAAATGCAATAGGTCTGTAGTTTAACATGTCACTGACTACCCCTTTTTTATATATCGGTTTTATTATAGCTAGTTTCGCTAGCGATGGAAAATCTCCTGTTCTAAACGACGAATTGCAGATTTCAGATAGCGGATAGGCGATTGCATCGCCCACTTTCTTTATAACCCGGACCGGTACCTCGTCCCACCCCGACGATTTTTTATTCTTCAGTTTTTTTATTATCTCTATCATTTCGCTCCTATTCGTGCAGCTTAGTACCATCTTGGTTTCAATGTTTGGTGTCTTCATCTTCTTGAGGGCTTCTTGCAGTGTTTCATCTGAGTCATCTGTCGTTCTGGATGCTATGGTGGCGTAGAACTTGTTGAAGAGGTTTGCCACCTCCCGTGGGTCTTTGACTTCTCTATCTTCGATTTTGAGGACGATGTCATTTGGCCGGTTTTACTTGCTTTTCCCCGTGTGTGTATGTATAATCGTCCATGCTGCTTCTATCTTGTTCTCTGACTTTTTGATGAATTTGTCGTTGAAATTCTTTTTTGCGCGGCGCGATAATTTTGTTACTTGTCTTTGTACTTTCTTTAGATTTTGTTTGTATCTTGTACCTCCTTTTTTCTTCTAAGTATTAGTAGTCTTCTTTTTTCATCACTTGCCGATACAATTTCTTCTGTCATTCAGCCATTTTCCTTTTTCTTTGACTTTGACTGGTTTACTTGACATCGCTTTCTCGGAAAATG